>CAJHNH020008477.1:599963-607463 GCA_905116865.2 Candidula unifasciata
GTACACCAGCCGCTTGTAGCCGGCACTCCACGAAAGGTACACCAGCCGCGTGTAGCCGGGACTCCGTGAGAGGTACCCCAGACGCGTGTAACCGGCACTCCGTGAAAGGTACACCAGACGCGTGTAACCGGCACTCCACGAGAGGTACACCATACGCGTGTAGCCGGCACTCAGTGAGAGGTACACCAGCCACGTGTGGCTGGCACTCTGTGAGAGGTACACCAGCCGCGTGTAGCTGGCACTCCATGAGAGGTGCACTAGCCACATGTAGCCGGCACTCCATGAGAGGTACACTAGCCGCGTGTGGCCGGCACTCCATGAGAGGTACACCCGCCGCGTGTGGCCGGCACTCCATGAGAGGTACACCAGCCGCGCGTAGCCGGCACTCCATGAGAAGTACACCAGCCGCGCGTAGCCGGCACTCCGTGAGAGGTACACCAGCCGCGTGTAGCCGGCACTCTCTGAGAGTTACACCAGCCGCGTGTAGCCGCACTCTGTGAGAGGAACCCTAGCCGCGTCTGGCTGGCACTCACGCTTTAGTAGAGAGCCGATTTGATGTTCATCTTCTTTTTCTTTGCTGTCATCAGCTGTAAACCCCGACAGAAAGTCCTGGCTGTTATCTACTTGTACATTTCATTCGTGTTCCTGAACTTGAGTTCCGCAAATCTCGCTTACGTGTAAACAAATCGTTGGTTCCTCGATTCTCAGAGAAGCTCTGACTTGGAAGGAAAAACCTCTAATTAATTAATCGGCTTTAACGACACGTTTATTGCGTGAGGGTGTAAAAAAAAAAAGGGGGGGGGGGTGACAAGCTGTCTGTTTTTCCCCTCGCAATCCCCAGTTAGGCTTCGAAATCCACACAGGAATATTTGAACTATGAAGCGTTTGCTTAAATGTTCATGATATTCTCGAAATTTTCAGCGTTACTTTGAGTCAGTTTTAAGGTAGGGGATAGCGAGAGATGTTGTTGTTGTTATCGATGCAGCGGTGCAAGAGCTTTCGCCCTTTGGCCCAATGCCATGTAGTGGAATTTGCATGTTCTCACAAGCTGTTCTTTTCCTCCGTACAAGGTGTTCCCCTTGTCTGGTCTCAGAGGGAGTAGCATTCTTCTAGTCTCGCTGAGTTTTGGGCACTCAAAGAGATGGTGGTCAACAGTTTTGTAGGGGTAGTTACATAGCTGGCACTCTGGGGAGTGTTGTGGCTGTATTCTGTTTAGGTGTCCACTGAGTGGAGTATGTTGTGTTCTAAGTCTGAAGATAGTGGCCTGGTCCCTTCTTGTTAGATCGTTAATGCTGTCATTAGGATCAGGGCCAGCCATATGTCTATAAACCTCTCTTCCAATGTCTCCCATGGCCCATCTGTTCAACCAAGTCTCTTTGTTTATAGCTCTTATCAGTGTTTTTGCTGTCTGGAGGGTTGTCGCTGTAGGTGGTTGTTCTTGTGTTGCTCCTTTCTTTGCCAATCTGTCAGCTCTGTCATTACCTGTGTGCCGGAGTGTCCTGGAATCCACTGCATCACTATTCTGATGTTGTATGAGGTAATAAGCTGATCAGCATCCAGAATTATATTGGCTATGTCAGTTCTACAGCGTTCACTACCCTACAGAGCTTGAAGGGCAGACATTGAATCTGTGAAGATGACAATATTTTGGGCCTTTAAAGGGTAAACATCCATTACAGTACAGTGCAATTATTTCGGCTTCATAATTTGAGCAGAATTCCCCGCATGCATCAAAATTATTTTCAGCAGATCCATCGGGATAACCTATGTAGATTCCGTAACCTGCTTTAATGGTAGCTTTAAATGCAGATTCGTCAGTATAAACATGAATCCATTCTTGGGGGTAAGAATCAATGGTCTTTAGTGATGAGTTCATAAGAGCGATTGGGTCAGACTGTTTGGTTTCCTCGCCTACCAATTTAATTCGGAATTCTGGAGCTTTAAAGCGAGCATGTGGTGGTAGGTTTTTTGCAACATTCTGAATTTCTTGACGTCTTTCTGGGAGGTGGTATCTGTCCTGAATTTCATTAACACAGTGTAAAACCGATTTGTGCTTTATTCTTTGTTTGTATTCCCAGTTTTCTACAAGGTGTCTATTAGGATGGTTACGATTCTTTCTAACGCATCTTTCATAAATTTCTAAAGTGGCTTTTTCTCTCCGCAACCCGAGGGGTTCCACATTTGTATGGATTTCACATGCAGCAGTTGGTGTAGACTGCATAGCTCCGCAGATTAATCGGATGGCATTATTTTGTACTCTGTCAAGAGTCTCTAGGTTAGTTTTTGTCTAGTGATAGCGAGAGAGGTAGGTAGGTAGGTAGCTGTACCCCACCAGGACATCACACATGAGATAAACACCAGGTGACACAAAGTCCACCATTCGGATGAGGATCACCCGTGGAGAGGTCTCAGTAACCCCTTTCAGCCGTTAGGCCATATCTATGGCTAAGCCAGATTTATGCCCCGGCTGTATGCAGGTCTCCCGGCAGAAGCGAGGATAGGGCTTGAAACAAAAAATTGCATTCCACATGGGAACGACTGTAATATAAGAATGGCGAGAGAGAGAGAGAGAGAGAGAGAGAGAGAGAGAGAGAGAGAGAGAGAGAGAGAGAGAGAGAGGGAGGGAGGGAGTAAATTGTGCAACACCAGGCAACCTTACTTTTACTCAAAGTAAATACCATGAGAGAGAGAGAGAGAGAGAGAGAGAGAGAGAGAGAGAGAGAGAGAGAGAGAGAGAGAGAGAGCACATAAGTGGACGGCAACTTCTGATTTTAAACATATATTAACCAGGAGAAATTTATCTTCATAACTCCAGCTAGGGGAGACAAATTTCATGTAAAAATAATCCACACCGTTCTGTCTTGTCAAGTTCTTTCCCTTGTGTGGCATCCACTAAAAACGTGGCAAGTACATTTGTGGTTTTACTGTCCCCTTTAATCCACACTAAAACGTGTCCAACATACACTGATGGAATGGTTTCGTGCCTAATTTCATGACCGCTGGTAAAAAGTTGCTGTTGTTTCAATAAATTACAAAACAAACTCACATTTCTCTCGACCTTCTGGTGACGGAAACGTGGTACGAAAATCCAAAATATATTTTACTTGGTTTAAACCAGGGCTATTGTCCTGCTCTCTAGCGTAGTTGGCTAAACCGGATTGCGCGGTGAGCGGGTGACGAACTCCTTGTGGTCCAGGTTCACTCCCGGGGGGAGACAGAAAAGCCGCATTTTTTCCCAGATTTACGGTATTTACAATGGAATCAAGCTGATATCCATAATACCGAGCCTAAGGGTTAACAACTCATGGCTTCTGGATACTAAAACAAACAAACCAGGGCTATTCAACTAGCGGCCTACAGAGTAAATGCGGCCAGTAGAGGAGCAGCAAGTTGCCCGCGGCTCAATGCCAAAGGAATTGTTTGGATGATCTTATATAGGAGCTCGGATCTTTATCCTGGTTTCCTTTTTTTTTTCAGTATGAAAATTTCTGAGGTTTTAGGTTTCGTTGTCTTCATTAACAACGGCTGAAGGAGCTATATTGTGCTCTGTCGTGGTAAAGAAATACTTGGACCTCATGATAATGATACATGATATGTTGAATCTCCAACTCATAACATGTACGTACCTTTCAACGTTGTTCAATAGGCCTGGTGTAGCAAGTCGATTCAAGACGTCTGGAGATGAACTTGGGTAAAGTGGATGACCTTGGCTTCTTTGGTGCCCTGCAGTGCTCAAGGCTCTCCACAGAGTCTGCTGGTAGTCGTCATATTGTCCGGTGAATCAAAGTGGCTTCATCCACACAGTTCGCAGAACCCAGACTTTGCATGCTGGGTAGACATTCCCTAACTCGCCAAACAGCCCTGAACGATGTATCAAGCACTCAAACGAACGTCCGGTGAATTGACTGCTACTTTTATGATTCTTTTTTCTTCTTCTTCTTCTTTTGTTGTCTCACTGTTACCAGGTTGTTTCCCAGTGTAGTGGTTTTGTCGTCTCACTTTTACCAGGTTGTTTCCCAGTGTAGTGGTTTTGTCGTCTCACTTTTACCAGGTTGTTTCTCAGTGTAGTGGTTTTGTCGTCTCACTGTTACCAGGTTGTTTCCCAGTGTAGTGGTTTTGTCGTCTCACTTTTACCAGGTTGTTTCCCAGTGTAGTGGTTTTGTCGTCTCACTTTTACCAGGTTGTTTCCCAGTGAAGTGGTTTCTCTGTAATTGTCTTGCGCTTCTCGGGTCGCTTGAGTGATGGATTTGTTCAAGTATTTGCAGGTTTTATCTACAACATTTATCCATCTCTTTCTTGTTCTTCCTCTTATCTTCCTCCCAGATGTTGTACTGTAAAAAGTCTCATATGCAGTCTGGTCCGGCGTTCACCACGAGAAGGTGGGGTTGACCTGGGTGCTCTACGGGTCATTGGCAGGCCACTTAAAGTTCACTTTTCAACTTTCCGAAGAGAAGTTAGCCACCTAAACACCACTGGCTGCAGTGCCAAGCGCCTGAGCACACCCTTAAATGTTAACTTATGTGGTTAACAGAAGAAAAGATTGTAAAACATATAATCAGACAGAAGATAGATGTCTCTATGACAAATGAAACGAACAATCATGTACAAGCATGTTCTGCTACATACTTTTCTGTCTCTGTTCTGTCAGCTCCTGTGGGAAGACACGCCCCCAAAGAGGTGAGCGGCAGTCATGAGTGCCGAGGACAGTCTCAAGGGTCAGGCTCAGTTCATGGGCCAGAAACGCAGACGTTCCTCGTGTCCTTCGGTTTCCGGTCCCGGAACACAGGTACGGATGATTTTAAACTGTGTATATCAAACTGTGTGTCTGATCCTGTGTATAATCCCTTGAGGAAACCTCTGCGAGACACCTGTCTGATCATCACATCATAGGTCATGTTATGTTTCAAAGCATGTGTCCCATCTTGTGCCATTTGCTTGTGTCGCATTGTGTCAGGTCCTGTGTGAAATCATGTGTCCCATCTTGTGCCATTTGCTTGTGTCGCATTGTGTCAGGTCCTGTGTGAAATCATGTGTCCCATCTTGTGCCATTTGCTTGTGTCGCATTGTGTCAGGTCCTGTGTGAAATCATGTGTCCCATCTTGTGCCAGTTGCTTGTGTCGCATTGTGTCAGGTCCTGTGTGAAATCATGTGTCCCATCTTGTGCCAGTTGCTTGTGTCGCATTGTGTCAGGTCCTGTGTGAAATCATGTGTCCCATCTTGTGCCAGTTGCTTGTGTCGCATTGTGTCAGGTCCTGTGTCCGATCTTACGTAAGATTCTGCGTCAGATTCTGTGTCATATTTGGTGCCAGGCTCTGTGTCAGAGCAGGTGTCAGATTGTGTATCGATCTTGTGTCGAATCCTGTGTCAGATCTAGTGTGAAGTTTTTTGTGATATTCCGTGCGTGTCCAAGCTTGTTTTAAGTTCTTTGTCAAACAATGTGTCAGATCTTGTGTAAGATTTTGTGTCGGATCTCGTGTTAGATCTAGTGTACAATTCTGTGTCCGATCTCATGTCAGGTTCTGTGATAAATGCTGTGTCAAATCTGGTGTCAGATCCTTGTCAGATCCCGTTTTTGATTTTGATTGAAATCATGTGTAAGACTATGTGTCAAGTCTTGTTTTAGCTTTCTTGTAACATCCTGTGTCAAAGTCTTTACGAAATAATGTGTGCGATACGGTGCAAAGTGATTAGGATTTGTTGGAACGAGGCGAGTTTAAGATGCTTCACTGTTTAGCCTAGCATTATTGTATGTATGCAACAACTCATGTAGCCATCTTACTTCCTACAGGTGCTGGTGGCAAGACCTCCTTTCACACAGAACGCCTTTGACGAATGGCATCTGAAGAAGGAACAGACCCCAAAGACCACCGTCCTGGAAAGGATCAAGCGGAACCTGTACTGCTCCAACAGACGACTATGGAAGCTGACCACCACATACATCCCACTGGTCAAATACTGCCGCTACTACAAGCTCCGAGAAAACGCCCTGACCGACTTCATGGCAGGACTGACCGTTGGCATCATTCACATTCCTCAAGCGCTGGCCTTTGGTCAGTTATCGTCAGTGAAAATCGAGAACGGTTTGTTCACTTCCCTGTGGCCAGTTATTGTTTACGTTTTCTTTGGGACATCCGCCCACGTCTCCATGGGAACCAGCGCGGTCATCTCTATTCTAACCGCGGCAACAGTGGACAGGGAAGGGCAAGCGTGGGCAGCCAATAAACCTTGGATCATGAACCAGACAATCAACGGAACCAAGCTAGACGATATTCCAGAATACCTCGACTTTAAAGTGGAGTTGGCAATGGGTGTGACTTTGATTTCAGGCATCATGATGATAGTTATGGGTTTCCTGAAACTTGGCTTCATCACAGCCTATCTGTCAGAGTCTTTCTTTACCGCCTTTACCTCCGCGGCTGCCGTCCACATTGGGGTTAGCCAGCTCCCTGCTATGCTGGGCATCAAGATTGATCGAAGCAGTGGCGCTTTTAAGATCGTGGTCACTTTGATAGCCCTGTTCAGTAACATTACTAGCGCAAACGTGGCCGCAATCATCTGCTCAGTTGTCTCGTGTGCTATTATTTGGCTGGTGAAAGAGTGCATCAATGAAAGATTCAAACACAGACTCTATGTTCCTATTCCTATCGAGCTCTTCCTGGTCATTTTCGCGACCATGGCCTCCTATTTCGGCAGTTTCCGAGAACAGTTCGGTGTTGGCGTGGTGGGGACGATTCCCTCGACCATACCTACACCAACAGTTCCTCTAGAAGGTTTGAAAAGAGCTCCTAACTATGCGGTCGACTGCTTCATTCTAGCAATCCTCATCTTTGCCAACACGATCGCCATGGCTAAAATCTGTGCCAAGAAACACAACTACGAGGTAGATGACAGTCAGGAGATGCTGGCCTATGGTCTGTGTAACACACTTAGCTCTTTCTTCTATTGTTTTCCCTCGAGTGTTGCCCCTCCTAGGTCTATGGTTGCTAGCAGCATGAATGCTAGAACAACTCTCAATGGAATTGTTAGCGCCATTCTCATGTTGTTCATTATTTTATTTATCTCCCGTCTCTTCGCAGAACTCCCGAAAGCTGTATTAGGGGCTATTATTTTTATTGCCCTCAAGGGTCTCTTCATTCAAATTCTGGACGGTCGCAAATTTTGGCGCATCAACAAATTTGACTTCGCCATCTGGTTCTTCACGTTCTTTGCAACTGTGTTCCTAGACATTGACCTTGGCCTGGGCATCGGCGTTGCCGTCTCCTTGATAACAGTAGTTTTCCAAACACAGTTTGCTCGAGGCTACAAAGAGGGCTACACGAAAACAGACCCCGTTCTTGTGGAGCACAAAAGATACAAGGACTCCTCGGAAATTCCCGGTATCAAGATTTTCAGATTTCAGTCTTCTCTGTATTTTGCAAATGCGGAAATTTTCAGAAACACACTGTACCGCTGTACGGTCAACCCGAGAAAACTGCTTAAAGGGTTGAAGAAACGAGAGAA
>CAJHNH020008477.1:614963-623116 GCA_905116865.2 Candidula unifasciata
GGGATCGTCGCTGAAGCTACGGGGTGCATGCTTTGTGCGATGTTCTCGATAGGGTGATTCAACGTTCTGCCAACAGAGACCGAGCCTACTGGGACAGAATGAAGTGCAATTAATTTGAGGTTCTCAACGTTAACCTGTTATACCCGTATGTATGCCAACGAGCATGTTCAAATGTGTGTGCATATGTGTATTGATATATTCGCCAACTTCTGTGCAAGTTCTAAGATATACAATATCAATCTTACTAAAGGCGACGCCATGTATTGTTGGTAGACATGACTATCCACAACTTTCAGCTCCATCCACTCTCAGTCATGTCTCCGCACAGCCTAAAATCTTCTCTCCCGCCCCCCCCCTCTCTCTTTCTCTCTCTCTCTCTCTCTCTCTCTCTCTCTCTCTCTTTATCTCTCTCTCTCTCTCTCTCTCTCTCTCTCTCTCTCTCTCTCTCTCGCAATTCTAATGTTTCTTATGCTTTAATCTGTCAATTGCCGTGGCCTGTTTGATTTTCTTTTATTTCCCCGTTACGTGCCCAAAGAATGTGAAATTGTTTTTTTCCTGATGATGGATATCAGTTCCCACCATGACTGTGGTATTTGTTCCCCCACTTTAGTCTCTTATACTTTTCTCCGTGTTTTTGTTTTTCCTTGTTGATTCTAGTGTAAGGATTCTAGTCTTGTATTATCAGGCTTTCTGTTAGTCGGCTCCTACGACATGCTTGTTGGACAGGCAGTGGGTCTATTCTTGTTTCGACCATAATGTGGCTCCGCAGCAATTGAAATCCCTGTCTTCAGACAGGGTTTGTTAGTAATTATTTTACTTGCTCTCTGTATTTCTGTCCCATACAGCATTACGGTGTGTCCGTAATAAGTAGCATAATTATACTTTCTTTGGAGGTTGAAGGGGTATATGTGATGTTTTCTGTCGGATTTCGAAGACCTATGCGGTTGTTTAAGTCGTAGAGGTATTAACCCTTATGGCAATAGCATAGACCGTGGAAACAGTTAATAACTCAACTGTATCGTTTAACTATTCGTTGCCTTTTTAGCTGAAAAAAAGACACTCTTCGGTTCATAAAGATGTTTCGTTTGGAAACTCGCATTAAATGCATATATATTTTCAATGTTCACTCCACCTAATTTGTTCAGGGGAAGTAAGTGGCTTGCACAAATAAGCCTTACATAGTTATGGCCCCTGTTTTCTATTTGCGGTGAGGCCAGTTTGTTGAGGAAGCAAAATGTGTCGCATTTCACTCATGGGAACTGTACTAGCCCACAGTGCTGATCTGTTTGCCATATTTAATACTGTTTTCCCAGTTTATTAATCTCCGTTAGCAGAGTAAGGGCCTTTCAGTTAGATGCCCCAACACTAGAGACTGATGTGTACACTACTGTACAAATATTTGTCATTCACGCAGTTTCAGAGACCAGAATGAAGTGTAATATTTTCTTATGGCGTTGCATTCCATGTGCCAATTTCCTTTGATAAAACGATATTGATCAAGCTTAAGAACTAGAGAGTGCTACCATAAGCTGAATCATCGCACTGATACCTTGCGGTCCCTCCAGAGTAAAGGTCTCAGTTATGTTTCGTGTGCTTTACATAACTTTACAGAACCAACCCAGCATTTTTTTTTTTTGGTTGTTGCAGTTTTTCTAGGCAAACATTTACGTTCAGTAGTTTAGCATTGTCCTAAATGGTCGGCTCTCTGTGTGAACCAGAGTCCCAGACGCCGAGAGTACAGGTCTACGACCAAGAAACGTCTTCAAAGTTGCCTCATAGTTCCCTGATAGTTCCCTGATAGTTCCCTAATAGCTCCCTCATAGTTCCCTTGTCTTTCCCACATAGTTCCCTTGTAGCTTCCCCATCGTTCCCTCACAGTTCCCTTATAGTTCCCACATAGTTCCCTTGTAGCTCCCTCATACAAACAATGTTTCTTCACTGCCTTGTATCCATATTCGCGGAGGTCTGCTTCCGCCTTGTTTTCAGGAAAGTACCCTCCCTCACAAGAGCGGCTGGCCGAACGATTAGAGCGCTGGGCTGTCAAGGGGAAGACCGAGGTTTGAATCCTCGGTATGGCTGGGGATTTGGTCTATCGGGGGGGGGGATTAAAAACAACATCTGCACAGTCGTGGCGACAGCACTATCCATGCGGTCGTAAATCCTCAGGCTAAAAGGAACACCCCCCCCCCCCGCCCACACCGCAAAAGTGGTCAAATAAAGACAGTCATTTGCAGTTAATTGGCAGTGCCCTTCCTCATCATTCTCTTCATGCCACCACAACGTTTAGCAACAACAAAATGCTGCAGCTTTCAGGACAGAATGCTGTTTATGAGCCAATTCTTCAGGATGACCATATCGAGTAGGATGTCGGTGTTCTCTTCTTCTTCTTGGTCCACTGCATTCTGGGCATTTGTCTGTAGTATTTTACTTCAAAGGCTCTGCATTCCCCCTCCCCAGCGATTTAAATATATATATATATATATATATATATATATATATATATATATATATATATATGTGTGTGTGTGTGTATATATATATATATATATATATATATATATATATATATATATATATATATATATATATATATATATACATACACACTTAATATGCACTTTAAACCAATTTCAGATCCATTGAAGACACTCTGGAAAATGCTAATTAGGGCGGCTGAGTGCTGGGAACCCGATTCCGAGCACGGCGACCTTCATGATTTATTAGTGCTGATGCCCTTGATCATCAAGTTTAACTTCCAGCTTCTATGTCAAGTATTGTAAAGGATGTCTGATACATGTTCCTAATGGTCGAGTTTATCTTCCAGCTTCTATGTCAAGTATTGTAACGGATGTCTGAAACATGTTCCTAATGGTCGAGTTTATCTTCCAGTTTCTATGTCAAGTATTGTAAAGGATGTCTTATATATGTTCCTGATGGTCGAGTTTATCTTCCAGCTTCTATGTCAAGTATTGTAAAGGATGTCTGATACATGTTCCTGATGGTCGAGTTTATCTTCCAGCTTCTATGTCAAGTATTGTAAATAATGTCTGATAAATGTTCCTGATGTTCGAGTTTATCTTCCAGCTTCTATGTCAAGTATTGTAAAGGATGTCTGATACAGACTTTGTGAACGTCATGATGCCAAAATAAAATTGTCTGTCTATGTTCCCCCATTTTTCCTCACTGTGTCTCCAACATTCTCAGTGACCTAATGACCAAATATTTTCCAAATCTCATCACGAGATCCCATCGACTTTGCGAGATCTGATGAGCGTCTTTGCTCCACTGGGGAGATAGACGGCAGGAGAGGAAGATAACGAGCTCAGATAAATATGGATTGTCCAGTTTCATCACCAGTGGCCAGTCTGTTCATGTGGAATTATTTCTGCCACGACGATGAGGCTGTAGGAAAGAATAATAGCCTACCTAAATGGCAAAAACAATAATGAGTTTTATGTGGACAAAGAGACAGAAGAAAACAACGCAGGAATATTCTCGACAGCCTGTGTCATGGTTTGCATGAGTTGGGGTGTCTCCATATGAACTGATAAAAAGTAACAAGGTAAAGGACGCTTTTCCACGCCTTTAGGCGTATAGGGCATATAGGGCTAGACCTATATGTTATAGACCAACGGCACAAGATGGGGGATGTGGTCAGCATCACGCAACATAATCTTATACATGCTGCAGATTGTGGATAGGCATGATTGCTTACTTACTTAATTACTTACTTACTTAGTAACTTAGTCGCTCCTCTTCTACCTTGGGGTGTAGAGGTTTGCCAGAGAGATCGCCAGACGTCTCTATCAGCAGTTTTTTTTTTTTCTGGCTTTGTTCCATTCCAGTCCTCTGTCAGTTAGGGACTGTCGGATGTTGTCTTCCCAGCGCACCCTGGGTCGTCCTGGAGGTCTGGTTCCATGGTTCTTAGGCTCCCATGCTTGCCATGGTGGCCGATTTTCTCCCATTCTGCATACATGTCCAAACCATCGTAACTGTGACTGATCTACTCGGGTTAGTAGGCATGATTGCCCATGCCAGTTGGTATGATGATATTGAATAGCTAGTAGATTCCTAATGGCCTCTTTATTTCCAAATTAATAAACCCGTCAAACAAAATAGAAACTATCAAATGGCAAGGTTTTGGTACTTTCGTCATTTGAAACAAGACGTTATAGTAAAAACATTCGAAAGGAAGTAAAAAAGAAAAACTGCACTGAACCGGAAATGAGTGATCAAAAGTTTGTAGATGAAAAAGGACAAAATGTCAACGTCTCATGACTGGATGATCAAAAAATGTTGTGTAGGACAACTACGTTTCGACTTGGGGGAATACCCAACTGGAGGATGTGGATTTTGCTGATGATGTTGCTCGGCTAGGTAAGAACCGAGCTGACAGGCAGAGGACAACTGATAACTGAGCAAGTATGGCACCAAGAGCAGCGTCCGTGGCTTAGGCGTTACGAGTCCGACTCGTAATTCCAATGTACCGCGATCGAAACCCACTGCTGGCTGCTTGGATGTTTATCATGGCAGGGGCGTCGCAGGTCGACCCAGCCTAAAATGGGTACCAGGATGTATGTCCTGGGGAAGTAAAGACGGCCGGCGTAATGCTGACCACATTACCCACCTAGTGCCGATTGGTCTGTAAAAATACGGCTGCTCTTCCCATATGCCCGATGCGCCTACAGGCGTGAATAGGGATCTCTACTTTTTTTTTTTCAATATCACCAAGAGTCTGATTATTCATTAGTTGTGAAAAAACGAATATACTGAAAACATCAGTAACAGATCGAGCAGACGTCACAAGTTTCAAAGAGCCAAAATGTTTAGTGTTTAAGTAACCATTTTGATTGCTTAGGAAACCCAATAACAGAAATTATGGTATCCATTGACAAAGCAACATTAGCAATAAATCGTCAACTTTTAAAACCAGGTTACCTATTTTCTATTTTAATAATACTTCCGTAATTATTTAACATTTGCCAGTAAAGATTTTTGAACTACGAAAGACACTAAACGAAAACAACCGCCCTAGGAAATGTATGAACACTAAATTAGATGAATTCCAGAAATGTGGGGAAATAAGAGAAGTCCGTGGTCAGCCGAAGGTATAATCAGTTATAAGGCAAAGGAGGTGAGAAAATGTTGGACACATAAAGGATCTGAAGAAAAAGAGGACGTCCAAGGGGGACTCAGAGACATACGTTTTTAAAAACAAATTGAAAGGATGAAACCGGATAGAACGGAATGGAAGACTAGACCTCGGGTCTTATGTGGCATGTGACGGCACAACAACGAGATGACGATAAATGTGCCAGTATCTACCTTACTTTACTTTATGCAGTACGTTCTAGGAAGTGGTGATATGTTCAAAATTTAGCTCATCCAAATTTTATCTCGGCCACACCAACAGTACTATAGGGCTCAGTAGAGGGCAAAAAGCAGACCAAGAGAGACTTGGATACAGAACCTCGCTGACTGGACAGGCCTTAGGCGTGCTGCCATCAAGTCTATCGCATGTGACAGTCAAATGTGCAGAGATCTGAGCAGACAGTCAATAGCAACTGCTGACCCAACGACGTGCAATGTTAGGGGATGATGATGATGATGATGATGATGATGATGATGATGATGATGATGATGATGATGATGATGATGATGATGATAATGATGACACATACTTCCTCAGTTTCCCACCACTTACCTCCACCACCTACACTCCCAGACAACTTAGGCTGAATTCATCACTCCGATTGGACGCTGTTATTTACACAAGAACTAGAAGCAACACATCGCTTTCATTATGCAGTTTTGTTGGCTCAGTTTTGGCAATTGCTGAATGGGTGTGTCCAAAAAAAGGAAATTTTCTTTCATGACCCCTCGAGGCAAGTGGAGGTGAGTTTCTTTGAGAATAAAATAAACATATTTTGAAAAAAAAAAAAAAAATTCACTAAATACTCTGGTATTAGGGGATCAGACTAAAGCAATGTAACAAGTGTCAATAGTCGGGCCATTCAAAGATTCCATGCTGAGATTCAAAAAGACTGAAACATTTTAGAGGCGATCAAACACTGCTCATATTAGGTGATTTGCAGTTGTAGGAGCGTGACGTAAAAGGAAGGATTCCCTTCTTTGGGGCACACCAGTTTCGTTCCAGAAGAAATAGAAGGTCTTGACTGAAGGCTGCTTCTCCCCAGATCTAGGAAGTCGGCTACAAGGCAGCAGAATACATCCAGAATACATGTGAGTATGAGTTTCCCGTAACTTGTTCCGTACCAAGCAGCTCACCATACGTTTCTTGGTAATTCCAGAAACAAGATAGTTTCTTTGTTGGTTTATATCACAGATACAATATAGTATCTTTATTGGTTTATATCACAGACACAATATAGTATCTTTATTGGTTTGTATCACAGACACAATATAGTATCTTTATTGGTTTTTATCACAGACACAATATAGTATCTTTATTGGTTTATATCACAGACACAATATAATATCTTTATTGGTTTGTATCACAGAAACAATATAGTATCTTTATTGGTTTATATCACAGACACAATATAGTATCTTTATTGGTTTATATCACAGACACAATATAGTGTCTTTATTGGTTTATATCACAGACACAATATAGTATCTTTATTGGTTTATATCACAGACACAATATAGTATCTTTATTGGTTTATATCACAGACATAATATAGTATCTTTATTGGTTTTTATCACAGACACAATATAGTATCTTTATTGGTTTATATCACAGACACAATATAGTATCTTTATTGGTTTATATCACAGACACAATATAGTATCTTTATTGGTTTATATCACAGACACAATATAGTATCTTTATTGGTTTATATCACAGACACAATATAGTATCTTTATTGGTTTATATCACAGACACAATATATTATCTTTATTGGTTTATATCACAGACACAATATAGTATCTTTATTGGTTTTTATCACAGACACAATATAGTATCTTTATTGGTTTATATCACAGACACAATATAGTATCTTTATTGGTTTATATCACAGACATAATATAGTATCTTTATTGGTTTTTATCACAGACACAATATAGTATCTTTATTGGTTTATATCACAGACACAATATTGTATCTTTATTGGTTTATATCACAGACACAATATAGTATCTTTATTGGTTTATATCACAGACACAATATAGTATCTTTATTGGTTTATATCACAGACATAATATAGTATCTTTATTGGTTTTTATCACAGACACAATATAGTATCTTTATTGGTTTATATCACAGACACAATATAGTATCTTTATTGGTTTATATCACAGACACAATATAGTATCTTTATTGGTTTATATCACAGACACAATATAGTATCTTTATTGGTTTATATCACAGACACAATATAGTATCTTTATTGGTTTATATCACAGACACAATATAGTATCTTTATTGGTTTATATCACAGACACAATATAGTATCTTTATTGGTTTTTATCACAGACACAATATAGTATCTTTATTGGTTTATATCACAGACACAATATAGTATCTTTATTGGTTTATATCACAGACATAATATAGTATCTTTATTGGTTTTTATCACAGACACAATATAGTATCTTTATTGGTTTATATCACAGACACAATATAGTATCTTTATTGGTTTATATCACAGACACAATATAGTATCTTTATTGGTTTATATCACAGACACAATATAGTATCTTTATTGGTTTATATCACAGACACAATATAGTATCTTTATTGGTTTATATCACAGACACAATATAGTATCTTTATTGGTTTATATCACAGACACAATATAGTATCTTTATTGGTTTATATCACAGACATAAGTTATATTAAACACTTGTAATATTATTATGATCATTATTAGATTCTTCTGGCCCACAATATCACAGATTAACTCCTTCACACCCAAGAATGAACTGATTGTAAGATCGCCTCCTTGTGGCAAGCAGTTGAGAGTGAGAACTACTTGCGACTGTCAGAGTTAACAAACCAATGATTAATTATAACTGTGTATGAGCTTGCATCTTTGTACGTAGGTGTGTGTGAGAGAGAGTGTGTGCGCATGTATGTATGTGTCTGTGTGTGTGTGTGTGTGTGTGTGTGTGTGTGTGTGTGTGTG
>CAJHNH020008477.1:627834-642834 GCA_905116865.2 Candidula unifasciata
AGTATAATTATATCTTTACTCATTAAACAGTTTGTCTAGTTCAGTATAATTATATGTTTGCTCGATCTAATTCAGTATAATTATGTTTTCTCATTAAACATTTGATCTAGTTCAGTATAATCATTTGTTTACTCATTAAACGACTTATTTAGTCCAGAATAATTACATGTTTGCTCATTAAACAGTTGATCTGGTCATTTATGGTTTTTTTCTTCTAATCTGCTGCCTATTGCCAGCTTTAAACTACAGTGACCCAATGAGTCACACTTCGAATTCAAACAAATCTGAACATATCCCGTTCACCCGCTACCTACTGCAGTACTCGTCAAATATTTATTGATTGTTCTTTTCCTGAGACGTCGGCGTTTATCGTTTAGGCGTTTGCGAACGCGATTCGTAATTCTGAATCGCTGTGTTGATTTCCTCAATGGTATCAAAAGCAGACCGTTCAGGAAATGGCAAACTAGTGTTAAACGCCTTGTAAAATCAAAAACAGTCAAACATTTTGGAGTTTCTCCTGCTAAGTCCTGTTAAGGATGCATAACTGTTTTTGTTTTATATACTGACTAATTTCTTCTGTTTATTTCTTTAGTTGCATTCATTCTTTCTGCGCCATCCCTTTACTTCTCCGAACAGTTTCTGATAGACGCGTTCGGCTGTGTCTACTTGGGAACCCAAATCAAATTTTAAAATCAGTTTTGATTTGAAACCATGACAAGCAAACACAGTTAGATGTTGGTCAGTTAGGATCGTTTCCACAAAGAAGGTTTGCTGCAGTGGGTCACCAGCACTGTCTGTCTCGTGTCTTGGCAGCACACTCTCTCAGACTGCTGTTCGCCCATCTCTCGGTGTTGAGTTCCCACAAGTACCGATGTCTTCTAGTGCCCTATTCATTGTTCATGATTGGCACTGATAACATAAAGTAGGGATAAATGTATTTGCGGTGTTACTGGAAGGGAGATATTTGGATGTCTACATACATACTGGTGAGGCTAACTGGGAGATGACAGCATTTGCCTTCTGTACTCTGGCTGCTAGTTCTCGATCGAGTCTCCCATCCTCTCAGAACAAGCTTCCTAGGTATTTAAATTCTCGTACTTATTTGATTGTAGTACCGTTAACATGAACTTTTATGATATTATGTTTCCTGCCTATACTAATTACATCTGTTTTCGAGGTGTTTAGTCATTCTTTGTGCAGGCTTGATGTTAGGAGTCAGTATAGGTTCTTGGTGGTGTATTAGGCCTTGATCGTCTGCAAAATGTTCATTGATTTCTTCAGCATGTGTATTTGCCTCCTGTGTTATTCTATCCATGTAAACAGCATCTTGTCTAGTAAAAGAAAGAATGTCTAGCAAATAGTATTTTGTCACGGGAAAAGAAAACTGGCCAGTAAAAGGCATCTTGTCTCAGGAAAAAAAAAAGATTGGGTGCAACAGAGTCTTGCCTCGGAAAAGAAAGATTGGGGCAACAGCATCTTGTCTCGGGAAAGAAAGATTGGGTGCAACAGCATCTTGTCTCGGGAAAGAAAGATTAGGGCAACAGCATCTTGTCTCGGGAAAGAAAGATTGGGTGCAACAGCATCTTGTTTTGGGAAAGAAAGATTGGGTGCAACAGCATCTTGTCTCGGGAAAGAAAGATTGGGGCAACAGCATCTTGTTTTGGGAAAGAAAGATTGGGTGCAACAGCATCTTGTCTCGGAAAAGAAAGATTGGTTGCAACAGCATCTTGTCTCGGGAAAGAAAGACTGGGTGCAACAGCATCTTGTCTCGGGAAAGAAAGATTTGGTGCACACAGTACTTGTCTCGGAAAAGAAAGATTGGTTGCAACAGCATCTTGTCTCGGGAAAGAAAGACTGGGTACAACAGCATCTTGTCTCGGAAAAGAAAGATTGGGTACAACAGCATCTTGTCTCGGGAAAGAAAGACTGGGTGCAACAGCATCTTGTCTCGGAAAAGAAAGACTGGGTGCAACAGTATCTTGTCTCGGGAAAGAAAGACTGGGTGCAACAGCATCTTGTCTCGGAAACCGAAATATTTTTGACATTTAAAAGGTCACGGCGGACTGGGAAGAATATTAGGATAAAACATAGGAAAGAGGGGCATAGGTCGACCAGCTCAAGGATGGACACAGGAGATCTGGCAAGACACCGAGTTTCTTTCAAGAATTTTGCGAGAACTATGTTCCGCAACGGACCTGCTACATGATGGTGAGCGATATTAACACCTTGCCAGTTTACAATTTTTTCCCACCACAGTTTTTAATAAGCATGTAATTTCTTTTCTTTTTTAAAATTATTTATACCATGGCTCCCCATTAGCACACCACCGGTTGTAGGTCAACTCCATTGATAGGGTGGTTTGACTAGTCTATCGGGGTCAAGTTTATGGGTATCGCAGTCTGTTTTTGTCTGGTATTTACGTTTTTATTTCCGAGAAAGAGACGGCCTATTACTTAGGTTTTGTCACTCTTTATGGTGTCGTTGTGTATCTAAATGTTTTAGGAGTGGTAAAAGCTCTAGCATGGTGAAATATACAACAGGTGGTATGAGTGCCAGTGCGGAATATCTACGTGACCTTGTGTGAAAGTCGGATGGCTCGAGGCCGACTTATCAGAAGTGATGTGGTCAGTAGGTCGTCCAATTAGAAGCAAGCTAGTGTGTAGCGGTGTGCAGATGGGGAGACCAGCGTAAAATTTACCTCTTTTTTTTAATGACAGAATTATTATTATTTCACTGGTTGAGTAGTTGAGTATTTCTTTGAGCAACTCTTTGTTTTCCTCGTATCCTAATAGCATCAGTATTTGAATGTTTGTCCAAGTTTGAAACATATCAATTCTTCTATCTATGAAAATTTCTAGAGAGTTAATTGGACTTTCAAATTGCTTGCCAGTTGTCCAGCTCTCTCCTTTCTATAGTAGACCTGTTTGTGAAAAACTGTTCTTTATCAATGTTTTTGTTATGTTTGTTTTTGTTTGTTTGGTAACGTTCTTAATTGTCAATAATTGGTTTCTGTTGCTGTAACTATGTTATTTGTTCATATTCTCTTGTTGTATTTCTGTTTCACTTTTGTCATAATATGTTATTAGGTGACTATCATTGTCATCGTCCCAATCGCGGTCAACACTATCGTCGTTCTTCTACCGGCTCCTATCCATCAATAGTGCATAAGCCCCCAACCAACTCACACTAAGTCGTTCTATACTTCGCTATCCCATACAACTCACTCCACGTCCCCCCCCCCCCCCCTTTTTCCACACTTCTTTTACCTTCTTTTCGCAGTTTCATTCTCCGCAAGGTTTTTTTTTTCCATGTCTTTATTTCTATACCCCTGTGGGTTTCATTTAAAAGACTTTCTAATCATGTAGCTCTCGGGATTCCTTCCCCTAGTTCCACTGGAACTCGACATCATCATCATCATCATCATTACAAAATTTAAAAATAAGCAGAGCCAACGGTATGTATATTTTTGTGAACACTGAACCCTGACTAAAAGACTATTTGTGCCCACCACTTGTCTAGCGTGCCCGGACTCGACGATCTTGTGTCTCATCGACGTGTCAGAGAATACCCTAAAAGCCTCCACTGATGAAGGTGCTACACCTTACAACATTCTCCAGGACCAGATGAGGAAGTTTCTGTTAAACCCGTACATCGCTAACCCACGCAACAATATCAGGCAAGATCCATATCTTTGGGTTTCTGTTCCAATGATTGGTAATTATAGTAGGGTGTCGTAAGATCATTGATAAAAAACCTCAAGGCAGGCGCGCTGTCACAAAGAAATCATTGGGGAAGGGTAGACACTAGGGCTGTACCGAATAGTGATTTTCACTATTCAACCGAATACGAATAACGGGACCAACTATTCGGCCGAATACGAATACGATACGAATAGTGTATAGTGTATGAAATATATCTTTAAAAGCACATACACACACACACACACATTCATAATGTCAAATTTACGCTGAACAATTACTTTACATAAAGTAGCACAGAATAGACATCTTGTTCTTTAGCATTCTGAGCCCTTGAGGTTTACAGCTGCAGATATCACTCGTCTCCATTTATCTCTCTGGCTGGCTTTCTCTTCACAATTTGTGACACCAGTTGTGTGCAGGTCTGGCTGGACATTATCTCTCGATATTTTTTGTTGTTGTCTGCCTCGTGGTCTACGCCCCTTCCTCTCTCAGTTGTATACAGTTTTACTTCCCTGTCTTCTGATATTCTTTTAATATGCCACAACCATTTTAGTCTGTTAGCTCTCATGATGCCAGTGATCAGTGATGATTTAAACAGATTATGTGTTACGTTGTTGCTTCTCACTCTCCATTCTCCACTGTTAGCATCTTTGATGGGTCCAAAGATTTGTCGTAAGACTGTTTTTTAAAAACCTGTAATAAGGCCTCATCTTTTTTAATCTCTGCTTCAAGTTTCAGAGCTATATAAAACGACTGCTCTGATCAATGTTTTATATATTCTGATCTTGGTGTTGCGAGACATACACTTTGACTTTAGCAGATGTTGAAGGGCATAGTATACTTTATTTTTAGATCGTATTCTAGTTTGTGTTTCTTCTCTTAGCATGCTAGAGCTGTTGCAGTTTGCACCCAAGTACTTATATGTTTCCATTCGACTTGGATGTGGCCGAAGTTTATATTACTTCCATGTCTAGTTAGTATTCGTACAGAATAGTAAACATTTAAAAACATTTTATGTGTTGAATCCTTCAGTCAGTCTGTGGTTACTAATAACAAGAAATGAAAGAATCCTAAGGATTATAACAAGTAACTAAACTTGGAAATTTAACTGACAGCTTAGTTAATGCATGAAAGCTGCGTTAGCTTTCAACAAAACCATTCGTTCCATGTTGTCAGTATTAAGGCCGTGTATGCTGAAGCGGGTGTAAGGTAACTACTATTCGTATTCGGCCCGACCGCAACTATTCTGCCGAATACCGAATAGTCAATAGGTCCATTATTCGGCCCCGAAGCGAATACGAGGCGAATATTCGGCACAGCCCTAGTAGTAACGGAGTGGGGGGGAAGAGATGTGCTGAGAGACGCATGTTTCTGTGATGTGAGCGATATTCTAAAAAGAGCCGGGTCATTGATGATGATGATGGAAACACTAGGTAAGAGAAGCAGACAGAGGCGCTGAATTTAATAACTGATAAATTTATAAGCAATACTAGCTTCGTGAACGTTTCATATAACAGAGGAATAAATCATAAACGACGAGATCTGCCCTAGGCGAGACTTTTGAAGAAGAACAATGTCTTCAGCTCTTATCTTCAAAACGGTGGCTCACAGGCTGTTTTGCTATTTATAGCTAGGATGTGATTTGTTCACTTTCGACCCATCCGAATTCAGTAAACCCCCCTCCCCTCACCACAATAAGCTGCAACAGGCTTGTAAGAAGGGTTCTGGAACCCGCCAGGGAGAGGAAGAACTAATTGTTGGGATACTTAAAGCGAATGTTGCAGTAGCAGATGTGTGTAGGTTTGTATAATCATTTACATTATAGAGGAAAGACTGAGAGCACACACACATACACACACACATACACACACACATACACACACACACACACACCTACACGCACACACATACACACACACCTACATGCACACACAAGGAGCGAGCGCGCGAGAGAGTAAGTGAAAGAGAATACGCCAGCTTATAAATGATACGTTTTTAAGATCAATGAAGGAGAAGTTGGAAGCGAGAGAGAGTTCTATCTATTTTCATGAAAGCTAAACTTTTCATGTGCCATTTTTCTCGCCTTAATTATTTATTTCTGGGGTAATATCTTCAACTAGCCGTTAGTGTAAACACCACTAGTCCCAGCTGTCGCCACGCACCATGCAGTAGTCACGTCTCAAACGGCAGCTATATGGAGACCTTTCGCCACAAAATTCGCTTTTTCCCAGTTGTCACCAAAGAAAAGTAATGAATTTCTACACATTAGAACAAAATTGGCAAAAGTAAACAATATCAGAGTGTTAGAGTACACACGGGTAGAGTATAACCACACAATGTTAACGTACACTTAGAATGAATACATACGGATTACGTAGAACAAACATAGCGGTGTTTGAATTCACACGGTTAAAAAAGAAGTAGAAGAAAGACTCTTAAAGTACATAATAGCACAGAAGAATAAAAGAGAGTTGACGACACAATATTAGAGTAAAAACTCATAAATATAATGGTAAAGTTGAACAAGCCTGAAAGATAGAAGACTGATGCAATGTCATGATTTAGCACACACTATACAGACTGGATTCTGCCTAGCAAAGGAATGTTCCCATCAAAGGCGTTAGATATCTCGTCGCCAGCAGACTTCATTCATGAATGTAACAATCGTCTTCTAACAAGCATAAGTATCCAGTACTGAAACAACCAGAAAACTCTACTGTAATGACTGCCCTTTTGTGTCTCCTCCACACTGACTATCTGTGGTGCAGAGTTAACACTGGCTCTAATATCTAGAGGTTCACAACTCAATCAACGCAGACATGATCCTCTTCATGGTCACACAACGTCTAACAACGGTTAACGCCAGCGGCACATTTCACGAGTTTATTTACACGTTAGCTCAATACACAAATCACAGGTGAATCCACTTACAGCATTCGGACAATAGACGTTGACATATTCACAGCTGGCTTTGACAATCAAACAGGATACCATTCACAGCTGGCCTTCTCGATCATTCATTCCTCGCCGATTCAAATCCACGTGCTCTAGTCATTCTCCATTCTTCTTCACAGCTTCATTTTCCATCCTTTCTCTCTGGGGCCCAGTCACCAAATGCCCGCCTGATTCTCAATCCCCCAGATCTCCTCATTCACACGTGACACACTCTTTCCTGTCGTTTCACCATATCTCCGTGAAACCCATGCTCTCAGGGGCTTCCCCAGTTATGCCACTCATCCCCTGACATTATCCCTATTTATAACATCATTACATCTCTCCTCCCCTTAAACAAAAAAAAATATGCAATATTTTTTTTTTTTTTTCCATAAACCTTAATAAATTTCCATATAAGAATATATTGCCTTATTTTACTAATATGTTTACTGTTGGCTGGAATTCTACCATTGGTTCTCTGACTTGTACCACATATGCAGCATCTCTTGTCACTCCCCTTGACAGTTCTTGGCAATATGCTAACAGAATCACCTCCCCAAAGCGTTCCTCAACAACGCGGATGACCTTATAGGCTCTGTGACGTACTTATCAAGTCCTGAAGTCAGTCTACCTAAAGAAGACTGAACAACACCCCAAAGCGTTCCTCAACAACGCGGAAGTCCATAAATGGCTCCAAAACCAGACTTATAAATCACACAGTTCTGTATGTCCCCCATAGAACCAAGTTCCTGTTGACAGTTCATTCAAAGTGATTGCTACTCCTTGTTGGTCTTCGTCATTCACCATGGTTTATACCAAAGCTTTGCCAGAATTTACTCATTTTAGCATTGTGGCAATTTCATTTTCTGTTTGTCCACTATATAATAGATATTTCCAAATTTCTATGTTTCAATACATCTGTAATTTCCTGTTAATAAAATTTCTATTATAACCTAATGTGTCTATTGGTTTTTTATAAACTCATACACCATCTTTCAGTTTTATTTTTAAATTCATACGCCATTCCTCATTATCACTTTCACATCATAACTTTCATACCATCACATTATACAACATTTATTTTATTTGAATATTAATTGTTAGTAACAACACGTTTATTGAACATTTGTTAGTAATGTTAGACTGTTACTTATAATTATCTCCCTTTTCTATTTAACTCCCCTTGTGATTATTTCTGTTTACTTGTCACCTATAATTATCTCCCTTTTATTTAACTCCCCTTGTGACTATTTTTGCTTACTATCTTTATAACCTAGACATAATATCTGGAATGTGATTGTCAACCCCTTTTACATGCATAATGTCAAATTTAAATTGTTGCAGTAACAATGCCCAGCGGTAAACTCTAGCGTTTTTATTAGCATCTATGTTCTGCAGTTTTACCAATGCAAGATTATCTGTGATGATTGTAAATTCTTTGCCGATTAGGAATTTTTGAAATTTTTTCAAACTGATCACTATAGCTAATGCCTCTCGCTCGAATGCACTATATTTTTGTTGCGCTTGGGTGAGTTTTTGTGACATATAATATACAGGTAATAAAACATTAGAATGTAACTGAGCTAGCATTGAACTTATGGTATGCAAACTCGCATCAGACTGTAAATAAAATCTTTTTGATATGTCTGGCTGTCTGAGAATTGGGAATGTGGAAAAAGTTTCTTTAATTTTTTGTAACAATTCGTCATGTTGTTGCTCCCATTTTAGTTTTGTTGGTTGTCCCTTTTTTAACAGTTCAAATAACAGAAAGGTTAGGTCTGCGAGATTGGGGATAAACTTTCCATAATAGTTAATAAGACCTAAAAACGACTGTAGTTGTTTTCTATTTTTTGGTTTTTCAATCTTTAATATTTTTGATACTATTTTATCGTCTGTCTGTATTTTGTTATCATACACTTTATGTCCCAAAAATTCGATAGTTGTGAACGCAATTTCAGTTTTGGTTGGATTTACTGTAAGATTTGCTTCTTGAATTCTCTGAAATACTTTCTCTAACGTTTGGAGATGTTTTGGCATATTGTCAGTATGAATACAGATATCATCCATGTATGCTACTACGTTTTCAACGTTGTTTAACAGTTTTCTTATCATTTTGGTGAAAATTTTTGGCGCATTTAAAATTCCAAACGGAACTCGTAACCATTCTTTTAAGCCTAATGGTGATTGAAAGCTGGTATATTGTATTGATGTCTCTGCCATTGGTATTTGCCAGTAACCTTTACATAAATCAAGTTTTGAAAAAATGTTGGATTTATATAAGCTCTGAAGAATATCTTCTGTGCTTGGAATTGGTTCTGAATCTAATTCTGTGATGCTATTGAGTTTCCTGTAATCTACACATAATCTAAGTGACTGATCTTTCTTTTTTACTATCACCAATGGTGAGCTATATGGAGAAGTTGAATCTCTAATTATTTTGTCTTTTTGGAGTTGTTTAATTTCGTTTGTGACCTTGTCCAAATAATGCAGAGGTATAGTGTAATTCCGTGATCTAACTGGGATATCTGTCTTTAACTGAATTTCATACTCTATCAAATTTGTTCGTCCAGGTTTTGTAGTGAATATCTCCTTGAATTTTGAAATGATATTTTGAACTGCATTTTTATCTTGTTCATTTAATTGTGAGTTTATTTTGATGTCTCTCCAATCTTTACTTTTCTCCAGTTCTAGAGTAGGAATTTCGTCCTCTACTGCATCTATCATTTCTTCGTCCACTACGTTACATGCATTTGATTCTTGTACCTCTTCTTTTTCGTCTATCACTGACCTTCGAATGTATTTCTTTAACATATTGAGATGAAAAATTTTCTTTTTGTTGTTCTTTAGGATTTCGTAATCCACATCAGATATTTTTCTGGTCACCTTGTACGGACCTGACCATTCAACTAATAGTCTGTCTGACTTTGCTGGTAACAATACTAAGACTTCATCTCCTGGTGTTAATTTTACAAGTCGTGTTGATCTGTTTGCGTATCTTCTTTGCCAGATTCCTGAATTTTGTAATGCCGCTTTTGCTTCCTCACATGATGTTATTATTTTATTTCTTAAGTCAATTACAGCTTGGTAGTCATTTCCGGTTGCACTATTTTCTGCTGTTCCTGTTATTAATTTCTTATACAAAGAAATTGGGCCTTTTGGATTTGCCCCATAGACAATTTCGAAAGGTGACATTCCTGTACTTATATGTGGAACTTCTCTATATGCAAACAATATTGCTGGTAGCAAAATGTCCCATGTTGACGGATGTTCATAAGTTATGCGGCCTAGCATTTTCTTAATGCTTTTATTTAAATTTTCAACTAATCCGTTTGCCTGAGCATGATACGGTGTCGTGAATTGTTGTTTTATCCCTAACAAATCCGTAATTGCTCTCGTTACCACTGATGTGAATTGCGTTCCCCTGTCCGATATTATCACTTCGGGAAATCCAATTCGTGAAAATATCTGTAGCAACACTTCTTGGATATCTTCAGCAGTAATTGTTCTTAGTGGCCAAGCCTCAGGCCATCTACTGGCAAGATCAATAAGCGTAAAGATATATCTGTTACCTTTAGCAGAAACTACTGATAATGGGCCTATTATATCTACTGCCACTTCTTGAAATGGGCGTGAAGCTAGCTGTCCGCTTTGGACTGGCGCCTTTGGTGTCTCACCTTTTTTTGACGTTCGTAGGCAGATATCACATGATTGGACGTATGATTTGATATCTTTTGAATATCCCGGCCAAAAGAATGATGATAATACTCTTGATTTAGTTTTTGTAACTCCCATATGTCCTGAAAATATGGAGTCATGAGCCAATGATATAGCTTTTTCTCGGAATTTCAGTGGTAGTACTGTTTGTTTTGTGATGCGTCCTCTTTTTGAATAAATTCTCGATAAAATTCCCTTGTCTACTTTGAACTTCCATTCTGCATTTTTTGTTTTTCTCGGTTCTCGTTTTGTTGCTTCAAAGCATTGTGTTAGAGTTAAATCATTTTTCTGTTCCTGGTAAAAATTTTTCCTAGTATTTTCATCTGCCGTAGTTATTGGTATTTGTTCTTTGTGCATGCTTATGGAGTGCTCTTGAGTTTGTTGCTTTTTTGTTACACTTCTTGTGACTGCTGCAACGTTTTCTATTTCCTGCAGATTTACACTGTCACTTTTATCTTCCATGACTGCATTTGTCTCTTGTCTCTGCGTGGTTAGCATCACCTCTTCTGTCATCTCAGGTATGTTTTCTTTCTCCCACTGTTTTATTTCATGATCTGTCATCTCTTTCAGCCCTGGTTGGTTACCAATGATAAGTTCTGCACACGGTGAACTTAATACAGCCATGTCCATCTTCTTAGTGGTATATGGCGTTTTGACCCATACTGATGCTATTCTGAATTTTTCTATTCTACCTCCGAATGTTCTGCATCTAACCACTTTATCAGTCATATCCTCTGGTTTCACTAATGACTTATGTATACCTGAGATCGTCGCCCCTGTATCTCTTAAAATTGAGACGATTCGATTACCAACTATTCCTTTATGTAGGTTTAATTTCCCACAGTCTTTCACAGAATTTGCATTATGCACCGGTATCTTATGTCCACACGGTAAGTCTCCATATTCTTGAAACGTTTCACATATTGTGCATTTATCTTCTTCTAGTAGCACTGCTGCATTTGTTTCTGATATATCACTTTCTGACTCGGAGTCTGATGTTTCACATACTGCTGCTGCTTTAAACTCTTTCTTATATTTACAAAATTGACGCGTGTGCCCGTAGAATCCACAAGCCCAGCATTTACTTGAACTATCATATCTCTTTATCTTTTTCCTCCTGTTTTCAATTTTCTTTCTGACTTCTTGTTCATACAATTGATTGGCGTCGCATATGGTTTCATTACCGTGCCTTTTTTTGCATATGTCACAATCTATTATTGTTATTTTCCTTCCTCCATTAAATTTTCTTCTGGACGGATATGCTGATCTATTATATCCTGTTTCATATGACTTTTGTCCTTCGGCACTGGCTCCTGAGTATATATCAGTGTTTTGTGGTATGAGAAAAATATCACGATGTGCTGCATAATAATTTTCTCCTAGTTGTTCAAGATGTTTTAACGAAGTAGGTTTGTGTTCCTTCAGAAATGTGGTCATAGGTTTTGGTAATGATTCTAGCAATTTACTTCTTAATAGTAAATCAACTAACAGATCATAGTCGTTGTTAATTTTGGCTGAATCTACCCATTTCTGAAAAGTTGTCTGAACTTCGGACATATAATCAACAAATGTTTGAGTTGATTTTGGTTTTAAATCAATAAATTGCAATCTGTATCCTGCTTCTTGTAGGTCATAGTGTCTCATTATCCGGTCTTTAATATAATCTAAATCAAGTCGTAAATTTTCTGGCACTGTCTCCAGTATTTTTAACGGTTCTCCTCCAAGGTGTCTTTGGAACAGTATTGCCCAATCTTCTTTTGGAATTTTATGAAACCGAACTTGTAGTAAAAATGCTGAAATCCATGATCCAATGTCATCCTTTTCACCAAAATTCTTTATTAATCCTTTGTATTTTGTAAATTTATGTTCTTCTTCTTTAGCTCTTTCCCTTTGTGCTGCCAGTTCTGCTTTGGATTCATTATCCATTTCTTTTGTTCTTACTGGTGCTTCAACCTTTTGTCTGTCTGCCTCTATTTGTGCTGTCAACCGCTGTTGTTCAAGTTTTAACTCTTGCAATTTGATTTCTTTCTCATGGTCTAATTGCTGTTGTTTCATTGCTGCTTCATGTTGTAACTGTTTCTCTCTCAATTCTGCCTCTTGCTGTTTCATTGCTGCTTCGTGGGCACGTGCTTCTGCTTCCTGGGCGCGTGCTGCGGCCCTTTCTTCACGATCCAATTGTTGTTGAACCCTTTGTGCTTCTTTATCTTCCTGTTCTCTTCCTTCACAGAATTTTCTTAACTCCTCTCCTGATAACCCTAACTGTTTTCCCAGATTTATGTATTCTGCTAGGTTTGACATTTTAGAACTGATTACTGTACTTTATTACTTTTGAAACTGTTTAACTTTAAGATAAATCCCGTATTATTTAATTTAAACCCTTCTTTAACTAAAAAATTGAGATTTTAAATTTAATTATATCCCCTGACAACTTTTTATACTCAATTAATAAATAAACAAAAATAATCTATTTTACTTAAATAGAATAATAGAATATCACAATCAAAGAACCTGAAAATAGAACAAAGAAAGCATGTAACAATGTAATGAGTTGATTCTTTTTCCTTGGTCCTGGTGATGGCTCCCTTGCTCTTCTGCTGTTGGAATGGACTGGATTAGGTTTGTGGCCCTTGATGCTCCACTGCACGTCTTTACTGTCTCTGGACACGCTCTTCTGATCTTTGTAGGACACTGCTCTTGTCTTCTGTCGTGGTCTAAGTCTGCAGATGATCTTAAAAGACTACCATTAGTTTATGCTCATTCAATAATTCAAATATGTCCAAAAGTCTTTATACCCTGAAGTTGATCAGTTGGCACAGATCACTAAATGTTCACAGTTAGCACATATTAATTTCACTAATTGTCACCACAAACTGTTGATAAATGTTAGATTCTCACTAAAATTCTTTTCTTACAAAGAATGTATGTAGTTCTACTCTACAATCTGAATAGTCATAGTCTATCACATTAATCACTGTTTTTACTGTCTATCCATTATAAATTGTAAACATTTCGTGACGTAATTAATGTTGATAAACACCACTCCTTCCTTGTCTACACAATACACACGAACTCACCTATACGGACGTATTACAAACATTTAGTAGTAAAAGTACTACTGCTGGTACTGACTGGACCCCGTTCTTTTTTATTGACAAGTATTCTTAACCTGAGGCATTCACTTGTGGCTGGTGTGCTGTACGGTTGCCTCGAGTTAGCTGTCGCTGATGACGTTTTATCTGCTACTGTGTTGTACGTGACCGTTGTTGATGACCTTGCTCGCTGTAACTGAGTGCCGTCTTGGCCCCTGGCCATGCAGTGTTCTTGCGGTGAAATCTAGTCCGAAAATTCGTATCTCTGGTTTATGACCTCTTGTTTGACGAACAAAACCCACGTCAAACAATAGTCACAGGGATACCGTTGCTGACAATTTTCCGTCGTGGATTACCCACCACAAGGGTCAAAAGTTCAGCTTACAGTCTCTTCCAGCGACGAACAAGCGTTCCCGCGGGATGAAACGTGTACAATTTTTTCACACGTGAAGTGAATACATTACCCAGTATTGCTTCGCCGTGTTTCTGCCCATTTTTCTCAGGCTAGCTTGTTTGTTTCAGAATGACTAGAGTCTGGAATTCAGTTGTCCCGGTTTTACTTAATGCCCTTGACAGCATGTCCTGGTCTTACATAATACCCCGACATTTCTTTAAACTCCATCTTCCAACACACATAGTCACTCAAAACTTACGGCTGCCGGTGTTTGCCTAAATTTTTCTTCTGTCCACAAAAACACTACGTCTAATGTACTGGCATAGTTATAACATGCCTGCACTGTAACTCATATTTATAACTTACAATGTATTCGCACTTAGGACGGGTCCCCAATGTAATGACTGCCCTTTTGTGTCTCCTCCACACTGACTATCTGTGGTGCAGAGTTAACACTGGCTCTAATATCTCAATATATGCCAACTCAAACAAGGGGAACACTCTACACATGCCAACTCAAACAAGGGGAACACTCTACACATGCCAACTCAAACAAGGGGAACACTCTACACATTCTAACTCAAACAAGGGGAACACTCTACACATTCTAACTCAAACAAGGGAAAAACTCTGCATATGCTAACTCAAACAAGGGGAAAACTCTAGACATGCTAACTCAAACAAGAGGAACACTCTACACATGCTAACTCAAACAAGGGGAACACTCTATACATTCTAACTCAAACAAGGGGAACACTCTACCCATTCTAACTCAAACAAGGGGAACACTCTGCATATTTTAACTCAAACAAGGGGAACACTCTACATATTCTAACTCAAACAAGGGGAAAACTCTACACATTCTAACTCAAACAAGGTGAAAACTCCACATATTTTAACTCAGACAAGGGAAAAAACTACATATTCTAACTCAAACAAGGGGAAAACTACATATTCTAACTCAAACAATGGGAAAACTACATGTTCTAACTCAAACAAGGGGAAAACTCTACACATTCTAACTCAAACAAGGGGAAAACTCTACATATTCTAACTCAAACAAGGGGGAAACTCTATATATTCTAACTCAAACTAGGGGAAAACTCCACATATTTTAACTCAGACAAGGGAAAAAACTACATATTCTAACTCAAACAAGGGGAAAACT
>CAJHNH020008477.1:652834-812834 GCA_905116865.2 Candidula unifasciata
GTGGGTGACAACTGTGGTAGAGAGAAAGTGCTTTACTCGCAGCATATAGAACGCAATTTTTGCAGGAACTAATGGTCTCAGACAAAAAAAAAGAAAAAAAGACGAAGCATCATTACAGACTCTAGAGAACAGTCTAATGACGATTATGTAGAATTATCAAGTATGCAAACAGTGATAATGCAGCATGAAAGACAACAATAAAATTCAAAATCTGTTTTATATCTGTCATCATAAAACTAAAATACTGCAATAATTGGGGCGTGTGGAGAGATTGACAATAGAGAGGAAAGCTGCGTCACTAAAGACCTGAACGGGACTAGACCAGGACTCAGACTGAAAGAGGTTAATCACCCAGCAGACCTTTGGATATTTGGAGTTACCAGTTGGAAAAATAAAGTTAGTTGGAGAGAACTTCTCCTCCTTCTTCTCCTCCCCTTACTTCTGTCTCCTAGGACAGCTTCAGGCGTCAAAGAGAATACATTTATAGAAAGCAGTCGTCATTTGCTTTTTTTGTATTCAATCTTAAAACGGGTTCCTTTCGTCCAAGTACATTAGATTTTAGCGAATGTTTAATTAGTCGCCTTTTACGACATGTTTGTTAAGGTTCATTAGGTCTGTGAGTAATCACAGAAGATGATTCTTGACAGAGTTTTGTCATGACATAGAGGAATATCAATATACGAACTGAAACATGCTGCTGAAGAGGCATGATCGCCCCCGCCAGTCGGCAAAGCTCTTGGTGATGACGATGAGGTCTATAATTAAACAAGTGGTACTCCCATTTGTTTGTATACTCACTTCTTACAGCCATCTGGGGCTCAGGATGTGTTGTCTCTATTTTATAGGCTGTGAGCAGTCATAAGCTTAGTAAAAGCTTGTAAAGATCTCTTTTCCCGCCTTTAGGCGTATCTTGTTTAACGGAAAGGCGTTTATATTTTTACAGAAAATCGGCACTAGGTGGTAATGTGGTCAGCATTACGCCAGCTGTCTTTACTTCCCAAGGACAGACATCCTGGTACCCATTTTGGCTGGGTCGACCTGCGACACCCCATACCATGATAAAAATAATTTCGATTGTGTTTCGATCGCGGTACGTTGGAATTACGAGTCGGATTCGCAACGCCTAATCCACGGACGCCGCCCATGAGCTTAGAGAGTGGTGAAATCGTTTCACAATGCGAAACTCGAAGTCCACCAGGGTTCATTCCTTGGGCGGTTTAAACAAAACAGACGCCAGGAGTTCCAGCGTAGTTGAATGTGCCGTGAATGGCAGGTGACAATCCCCATGCGTGTCTGGTCTCGGGTTCGAGCCACAGGATGGAAGAAGCACAGCACACTCCCCAGATTAACGGTCTACGTGGCACTAAGGCTGAAGGCCTTCGACGCTCCCGACACTGAGCCAAATAAGTTGTGCTCAAAAGCTTCTGGTCCAGAGAAAACAAGACCGTTCTCACAACTTTTATACCAGCAAGTATACCTTGAAAGCAGCAAGTATACCATGAAAGCAACAAGTATATACCATGAAATCAGCACGTATACCCTGAAAGCAGCAAGTATATCATGAAAGCAGCAAGTATACTATGAAAGCAGCAAGTATATACCATGAAAGCAGCAAGTATATACCATGAAAGCAGCAAGTATATACCATGAAAGCAGCAAGTATATACCATGAAAGCAGAAAGTATATACCATGAAAGCAGCAAGTATATACCATGAAAGCAGCAAGTATATACCATGAAAGCAGCAAGTATATACCATGAAAGCAGAAAGTATATACCATGAAAGCAGCAAGTATATACCATGAAAGCAGCAAGTATATACCCTGAAAGCAGCAAGTATACCATAAAAGAAGAAAGTATACCATCAAAGCAGCAAATATACCTTGAAAGCAGCAAGTATATCATGAAAGCAGCAAGTATACCATGAAAGCAGCAAGTATACCATGAAAGCAGCAAGTATATCATGAAAGCAGCAAGTATACCATGAAAGCAGGAAGTATATCATGAAAGCAGCAAGTATATCATGAAAGCAGCAAGTATATCATGAAAGCAGCAAGTATACCATGAAAGCAGCAAGCAGTTCTGAGTGTGGCTATCTTCAGACACTCCGGACACGTCCAGTGGTGCTTAGATTCCACTTCCAATACATACATCAGGTCCCGCGGTTAACAAAGCCAGTGATATGTTGGTTGACAGGATTTGTATGCGTCCGGTGTGCCTCTCGTACCTGGCTGTGCCGATCTTTACTCCCTGATTTCCTCATCCTTACCTGCACAAGACTGCAGGTTACTGCCAGCTGATGCAATAATATAACTCGAGTGACTTTGCACCGGAACACACACAAACATAGAAATAAAGGAAGTCCATAAAACACACAGAGAAGGAAGCTAGAGAAATGGGGAGGACATAGAGACAGTTGCATGCGATAGCGAAAGATAGAACGACTTGCGTCAGCTGAGTGAGAGCCTATGCTCCATTAGGGGATAGAAAGGCGGACTTATTTAGAGGTTGAACGGGTATTTCCCTATTGGTTTGTCATCCAGGCTGAGATTTGCTTCTTATATTCTCATGGTGGTAAACTTTCAGAAAGTAGCCCGAATTGAACAAACCAGTTGATGGAATCTCACTCTGTCCTCGTATAAAGCGATATTAGATCAAAGAATGATGCGGATTTTTAGTTTAGAAGACGTATCTATAATGATTGCTTTAAAAATAAGCTAAGTGCATATAAGTATGGTTGCACCATGATGGACGTAGACTGATGGTTGTAATGTTTCTGCTTGCCCAGGCGAGTGTACCATCAACACACCTAACAACACCTACTACCATAGCTACAGGTGTTGCAACCAGTACTTCGAGTGTAAAGGTGGCATCATTGTTCAGCGGCAGTGTCCAGCAAGTAAGTCTATATGTCGTGGTCAAGACATTAGGTGGCTTTCCAAGTGTATCTCTACGTGCTAATAACCAGACTGGAATACTGTCTTCTCTGTGTGTTGACTGGTTGCTAGGGGTGTTTTATATATAAGACATAGATGACATTCTGACTGCACACAGTTGGTAAGGACTAGACGATATCAGCTGGTTTTCTGCCATAACGTCAGTGTTTTCATCTGCAGATTTTATGCTATAACGTCAGTGTTTTCATCTGCAGATTTTATGCTATAACGTCAGTGTTTTCATCTGCAGATTTTATGCTATAACGTCAGTGTTTTCATCTGCAGATTTTATGCTATAACGTCAGTGTTTTCATCTGCAGATTTTATGCTATAACGTCAGTGTTTTCATCTGCAGATTTTATGCTATAACGTCAGTGTTTTCATCTGCAGATTTTATGCTATAACGTCAGTGTTTTCATCTGCAGATTTTATGCTATAACGTCAGTGTTTTCATCATTAGTTTTTCTGCTATAACCCAGGTGTTTTTATTATAGTCCGTTTCCTAAATCGTGCCGTTTAATTTCGATAATTTCTCAGAGCCTGGGAACTTGATTTAATACCTTCTTTGCCAAAGCTATAAATTTTCTTTTTCCTTGCCCGCTCAACACTGGTATATGTAGAATGAATTGATTCCTCTCTAACTCATCTTGAGAAAGTCTGGTCGGTAATACCTAGGGCATATTTTGTTGTCTTCTGTGGGTTTAAATTAAAATGATACAGACAACTCCGTTTAGCTTAAAATGAAGGTTACGGCTATCAGTTCTAGCCACTTCAATGTCCGAGACCGTAAGTCTCTCGAGAACAGCTTTATCCATCTCTTGGGCGCCCAGTCATCTACGGGATTTAACACCCTAAACAGTTTTAAATAATAACTTGAAGTCACTTGTGGTGTTTCTGTTTGTGAAACTGACAGGTTCTACTTTTCGTTTTATTTGACATCTCTTCATAGATTTACGGCAGCATGGTTAGTACAGTCGCCACAAAGTGTGCAGGTTTTGATGTTGTTTTTTTTTTTTTTTTTGGTAAAAATACGTAGAAACAAGTTACTTCAATCGAGCTGATATCAAGATGTATCTAATCGTAAAATCGTTAAGAACACACTACTTTCGCATCCACAGGCGATACTCTACCCACTATACGGGAGACCCTGGATGGTTAGTAAAGACACGTAACACGTAGTAAGTAGTTCACCCAAAACACAGCTGAATTTGTGAAAGTGAGTTGGGTTTTTTCCTTCCAGATCAAAAGTTTAACAGCGCTATGAAAGCATGTGAGAACATCACGGATCCAGAAATGCCATGTGGAGAAGTGGGACGTCATATTTGTGATGTCAAACCTGCCGAGCCTGTGGGTGAGTCTCTCGACTACTCCACTCTTTAATTTTTAAAAAAAAACTTGTCTGTATACAACCACTCGCGACTGCTAAAATGTATAACGTTTACCGCTCCTGTTTTACCAGAATGTGTGTCTTACCATATCACTGGTGTATCACTTTTGAATTACAAGAGCTAATCCTACCATACCACTAGTATATCACTTTTGAATTACAAGAGCTAATCCTACCATACCACTAGTATATCACTTTTGAATTACAAGAGCTAATCCTACCATACAACGTGTATCACTCTTGAGTTAGCAGAAATAATCCTACTATATCACTTATGTATCACTCATGAATTAGCAAAAATAATCCTACCATATCACTGGTGTTTTACTCTTGAGTTAGAAGAAATAATCCTACCATATAACAAGTTGGTTAGTTAGTGACAGATAATTGTCACTTCACCCTGAATCCATAAGTGTTCAGATACCCTCCTCAGTAAACTCCACCAATGACACAAGAGAGCGTTTACAGGTAGTCGTTATGTTTGCAGTGTATAACATTTAACATCAAATATTCAGGGAATGTATAGCTGACAGAAAAGCAAATGTTTTTGACAGCATGTGATTTCACTAGGCAGTTTCACATACAGTAGTTTGCCACTGCTTTCTGGATGGTTCGGTCCTGATATCACTATCGAAACCAATGTGAGGCGGTCTGCTGCCAAATCGCCTACAGTTCCGCTCGAATCCTTCACTTTAGAATCAGGAAGCGCATTCGCACCACCTATGCAAACTACGCCGCCAAATGAATGAATCCACACTTGTTTTATTTTACCGCTGCTATGTCAGCCGAACATGTGGAACCCTGTCACATTCGTCCTTTTTACACCGTGCCGTCATACGTCCTACAGGACTTTCCGTCTAATCCTCACTAGGCTGTGCCGCCATACGTCATACGGGACTTTCTGTCTAATCCTCACTAGGCTGTGCCGTCATACGTCGTACAGGACTTTCTGTCTTGTCCTTTCCAGACTGTGCCATAATACGTTGTACAGGACTTTCTGTCTATTCCTCCCCAGACTGTGCCGCCATACGTTGTACAGGGCTTTCTGTCTATTCCTCCCCAGACTGTGCCGCCATACGTTGTACAGGACTTTCTGTCTATTCCTCCCCAGACTGTGCCATAATACGTCGTACAGGACTTTCTGTCTATTCTTCCCCAGACTGTGCCATAATACGTTGTACAGGACTTTCTGTCTATTCTTCCCCAGACTGTGCCATAATACGTTGTACAGGACTTTCTGTCTATTCCTCCCCAGACTGTACCATAATACGTTGTACAGGACTTTCTGTCTATTCCTCCCCAGACTGTGCTATAATACGTTGTACAGGACTTTCTGTCTATTCCTCCCCAGACTGTACCATAATACGTTGTACAGGACTTTCTGTCTATTCCTCCCCAGACTGTACCATAATACGTCGTACAGGACTTTCTGTCTATTCCTCCCCAGACTGTGCCATAATACGTTGTACAGGACTTTCTGTCTATTCCTCCCCAGACTGTACCATAATACGTCGTACAGGACTTTCTGTCTATTCCTCCCCAGACTGTGCCGCCATACGTTGTACAGGACTTTCTGTCTATTCCTCCCCAGACTGTGCCGCCATACGTTGTACAGGACTTTCTGTCTAGTTCATGGATGGAATTCAGCCCAGCGCCTTTGGCCTCCCTGAATAACGTTTGTCTCAGTGTTTCTCTGAGACGTCCTCTTTTTCTCAGTCCATTTGTTTCCCCTTTCAGTGCATGTTTTGAGAGGCTATGTCTGCTTCTCCTCACGATGTGTCCAGTATACTGCCGTCTTCTGTGTCGTTCGACTGTTTTGATTTGTTTCTGATTTCTTCGCTTTCTGGAATTTATCCTATTTAAGGCTCATCAGTTTTTTTAGGCATTTCTTTTCGAATGTACAGGATAGTCGGCTTACGGCGATCTCTCATGTGGCGAATTTCTGGTGGTGTGGAACCGTTTTCGGCATTGTTTTTGGTGCTTTTTTAATTTCCTACCCCAAACAGGGGAAATTCACAGGTAACGGGACAGTCTCATATTTCAGGAGGTGGTAGATAGGCTGCATGCAGTCGTGGGACCTAGGCTGCACTCTCTCGTGCTACGTAGGTGGGTTGAAGTTAGGGCCAGTTCTAGATGTTTTTGGGTCGTTAAAAGCATCAGAAAGCTGGGAAACCCAGTTTTACCACCCTCCACAATAGTGCATTGTTCTGTGACGTCATCTGGGGTAGGATTATAAAAAGCTCCTTGTTTTTTTTTGCTAGAGCTCTTACCTAAATAAGAGGAAACCTTTCTTGGGTACCCAGTGTCTCCTTCTTATCAGGTCTGCACTTTGTTTAACCTGTGTCCCCCTTCTTTGCAACAACAGTTTACCGAAATTGTTAACGCCAACCTGGTCTATCATATGGCAACATGTTTACTTTTCAGACCTAATCATGTGTAAGTTACCCTAAAGACTTATTAATGTAATCGCTAAAACAACACTGTCAGCGTTTGTTACTTCGGCGTTGCGAACATGCTTAGTAATTCAGAAGTACCAATTTCAGTTCCAGCTGCAGGCGACTTCACAGCAGACAGTCTTGTGTTGATTTCGACAGTGGTATGTAGGCAATGGCAAACTACTGAACATCAAACTAACCGCAGACCGTCGGGGGAAAAAAACCTTATCAAACAAAAATGTTGGGCTTGGTTCTGCAACGTCCTGAAAAGTATTAATGACCAACTTTTCTTAGCACCTTCTGTGGAAGGAGATCAATGACATGCCTGTTATTTGTTGGACTATCCTAGATTCTCAGCCCAGAACCTGCACCTTGGACTGTAGGAAAGATCCCACCAACAATCCATGCGAATTCATCTGCTACGGTGAACGGTATGCTCTACCAGCAGGGACTATGTGGAGTGAGCAGGCGTGTTCGCTTCTAGCTAGCGACGCCTGCCAGCCAAGCAACGATACCACTACCAGAGATCTGTGTACGTATCCAAGTTTTTGGGGTCACTGTTGCCTAGCAATGACATAACAACAAAAGATCTATGTATGTATAGTTTCTGTGGTTACTGTTACCTAGAAAGATACAACAACAAAATGTATGTCAGGTACCTATGTCCCTGTGGTTTATGTTACCTAGAAACGATACAACAACAAAATGTATGTCAAGTACTAATGTTCCTGTGGTTTATGTTACATAGAAACGATACAACAACACAATGTATGTCTAGTACTAATGTTCCTGTGGTTTATGTTACCTAGAAACGATACAACAACAAAATGTATGTCGGGTACCCATGTCCCTGTGCTTTATGTTACCTAGAAAGATACAACAACAAAATGTATGTCGGGTACCTATGTCCCTGTGGTTTATGTTACCTAGAAAGATACAACAACAAAATGTATGTCAAGTACTAATGTCCCTGTGGTTTATGTTAATTAGAAACGATACAACACAATGTATGTCTAGTACTAATGTTCCTGTGGTTTATGTTACCTAGAAAGATACAACAACAAAATGTATGTCAAGTACTAATGTCCCTGTGGTTTATGTTAATTAGAAACGATACAACACAATGTATGTCTAGTACTAATGTTCCTGTGGTTTATGTTACATAGAAACGATACAACAACAAAATGTATGTCAAGTACTAATGTTCATGTGGTTTATGTTACCTAGAAACGATACTACAAAATGAATTGGTAGGTATCCATGTTTATGTGGTTACTGCTCTTCTTCTGTCTTCTATCCCCCAATGGAGCATAGGCGTTCATCCAGGTCAGGTCAATCCGCTCTATACTTTACTTTTGCATGCAGCTGACCCATGTCCTACGCATCTTTTTAACTGAACTCTCTAGCCCCCATCTCCATGTGTTTTTTAGGGTCTGCCTATATTTATATTCCCCTGTGCAAAAAGACATTTTAGTTATGTCGTTCTCAGGTTGTGTCTACTTACGTCCCATCCAATGCCCGCTCTTTTCTTCTCCTCTTGGCCCTCTGGAACTTGTTTAGTTCTCTCCCGAAGGTCAACATAGGTGGTTCTATCATACCAGTTAAATCCCGCTATTACAGTACCATGTACCCACACAGTTTCAATCCTCTAAAAGGTGTCGTTTATTTCACGCCATCTACAAACAAGAACTCCATTGCTACTATTGAAAAGATATCAGTCGAAATGAGAAGTAGAGCTAGTCGACTGTACGTTATCGCAATCAGGAATGACAAATGACCGTTGCAGCGAGCAAGCTTTTATCCCTGTGTAATAAAAAAGGAGAATATTGCAGTCACACTTATCTGTGTGTAAGTTAATGTCCTCAGAAAATATCGGTAACAAGTTTTTAGCAGGAGAAACTGTGAGTCTCGCGCTGCTGATACTTGAAAATGAGCTTGACATTTAGGACTAGGGTTACTAGAATATTTTGAGCTGAAAACGGGACATCAACTTATATCTTGAGCTGAAAACGGGACACCCACTTAAATCTTGAGCCGAAAACAGAAGATCCCACTTATATCTTCAGCTGAAAACGGAACATCCACTTATATCTTCAGCTGAAACGGGACATCCACTTATTTCTTGAGCCGAAAACGGGAGATCCCACTTATATCTTGAGCTGAAAACGGGAGATCCCACTTATATCTTGAGCCGAAAACGGGAGATCCCACTTATTTCTTGAGCCGAAAACGGGAGATCCCACTTGTACCTTGAGCTGAAAACGGGACATCAACTTATATTTTAGGCCGAAAACGGGAGATCCCACTTATATCTTGAGCTGAAAACGGAACATCCCACTTGTATCTTGAGCTGAAAACGAAACATCACTATCTTGAGCCGAAAATAGGAGATCCCAATAAACCTATGAGCTGAAAACGGCACATCCCAAGCAAGTAATTTAACCCCCCCCCCCCCCCTTTTTTTTTTTGCCCAGCCCAAACACATTTCTAAAATGTATTATTATTAGTATTATTATTCAGTAAGGAACTAATACATTTTAAAAACATACGTATATACATGCATGTAAATTGTATGTTGCCATGCTAATTAATTAACATTACAACTGTTGTCTCTAGTTGGGCTGCAAGCCTTGTTTTTATTGCACTCAGACGAGGTAGAAACGATGTTATAAACAGTGTGCTGGCTCTCTCTCTCTCTCTCTCTCTCTCTCTCTCGCTCTCTCTCTCTCTCTCTCTCTCTCTCTCTCTCTCTCACTCTCTCTCACTCTCTCTGCCTCTCTTTCTTTTTCTTCATCTACTTATTTTACTTTCCTTCTTCAGCAACAGACTGTGCTGCTTCCTTCTTGGTGACGTTCAATGGCGGGGGTACAGAAGTCTACAACCAAAGAATCGGAAGCTTCATCAAAGTTTACACGACTACACAGGAAGTGATCTTGGCCAATAGCTCGGCCGTGTACCTGGCCGCTACAAGGGACCCATACATCTACTTCTATTATCTGGCTAACGTCGATTATGGCGTCAACTTCGCATTCAGGCTTCGATTCAGATTAGCAGTAAGATTGTTTCTTGTGTCGGCTGTTTAACGTAGGTATATGATTCATCGGCTGTTAGTAAGGACAATGATTGGTCATTGTACTGCAGGTGAAGTCAATTAGCAAGATTATTTTCAATTATAGGTAGTCAGCGCAGAGTGGCACAGACAGTTAGAGAAGGCCCATGCTGGGAAAGAGTTTGGTTCAAATCTTACTGAGACAGTCGACTAAAAATCAGTATGGAAAATAAATAGAAAACTTTGCTAGAAAAACAAATATTTACTGCAAACTCAAACTAGAAAAACCAGACAGCGATAGGCGGTTTTTATAAAGTGGACTGCATATTAGAATCCAGAATACAACCAAGCGTGGAGAATTACAAGTGTATTTGGGTGAAAGATCACAGAGACATATAAAAGACATTTGTTCGTTTTACAATCAACTATTCAATTACACAGATCATCTAACAAGCCACACACGACTATCACACCAGCATTGGCCGTTAGGACATGCTTGAATCTGGGAAGCATGATTAGTGCAAAGAAATCTACTACAAATCTTGGTAGAAGATCAATGACTAAACAAAAATGAATGGTGTCTACATCTCAGGATAAGTTAGTTGCGTATCCTTTACAGGACGTTGCAGAACCAACCCCAACATGTTTTAGCTGTTGTGGTTTTTCTAGGCAAACGTACGTCCAGTAGTTTGCCATTTCTTTCCTGAACGGTCGGCTTCTCGATACCACTGTCAAAACCAACGCAAGGCGTAAGGCCCGCAGTTAGGATCGAACCCGGCATCTCGACATTACGATTCACGTTCGCAACGTCTAAGCTAGAAACGCCGACATCTCAGGATAAAGGAGGAAAAACTTAAGATGCCTCCACACAGCTGGGGAGAAAAGACCAACTATATCTAAAAGTTTACAGCAGTTATTATTATACGTGTGAGCCACGGTGATGGAGCGGCTAGAGGCTCGCCTGTGAATCCGAAGGTGGTGGTTTCGAATGCGAGCGGTGCTGGACACTTTTTTTTCCAGAAATGACCTTGGCTCCAAGGTCGACCCAGCCTTAAATGGGCACCATGTAAATTCCTGGGAATAAAGGCGGCCGTCGTGATACTGACCACATCACGCATGAGTGCCTATTGGTACTACGTTAAATAGAGGTCTAGCCTTATGTGCCCAATACGCCCGAAGGCTTGGAAAAGGGTCCTTTATTTAATTATTTGACATGAAATGTTAATTAACTCGTACTCCTAGGAGAGAGTTTGCCATTGAAATGAAGCCAATAATGTCAACGATTACCCTTGTTCTTGTTCTCCAGAACCCAACGATCGGTACCATCTACGATCTACTGTCCAACAACTACTGCTCCGAGTGCCCGGAAACTATCTCATTTACAGCCGTTGCCACCTCGACCACTGACCGCGCCGTCACGGCCCAGTTTAAGACCTCTTTTGGGATCGCCTTCATCAAAGGAAACATTAGTCTCTCAGTGAGTGGTAGAGCGCTCATATTTGACATCCATTTCTTCTGCTTGTTGTTGCTATTTTCACTGGACTTTTGTAGCACGGTGTGTGTGTGTGTGTGTGAGTATCTGTTTGTGTGTGTGTGTGTGTGTGTGTGTGTGTGCGGGCGTGTGTGTGTGTTTGTGGGTGTATGTGTGTGTTTGTGCGTATGTGCGTGTGTGTGTGCGCGCGCGCATATTTTTAGCACGGTTCGGGGTAGCAGCTAGTACGTCATTCACTGTCATCGCCTACATGTCGTCCCTTAGCCACACTGACCTTGTCACCCATTATTGTAAATTCTCACAAGAGCAATTGATGTTCTTATTTCAGTTTCCACTGTTTTCTTCCGTCGTTTAGTTACAAGCAGTATCATTTTACACGCTCTTTTTCAGAATGCAGACATGTGGCTGGAGATTGTGGTTGTGTTTGCAGACACGTCCATCTATGGAGTGTTAAAAGAGATCGCCCAGGACGGCACCACGGTTATAAAACGATCTCAGTTCTCCACGTTCTCTAAACCCGCAGGATGTAAGTGACAATGTCTTTTTATTAGCTCTTCAATAAGTTATAAAGCAGGTTGGATGTCGAGCTCTAAAAGTGAACTGAAAACTCAGGTAATAGCAGTTGCAACTTCACAACAACAAAACTACGCCCTAGTTGTCCTGCTCCTATGACAACGAAAACCACACAGAATGTCAATCAAAGTCTCGGCATTTCCAATAGCACGCAAGCGCAGTAAATGTATAAGGCAGCCTGCCAGAAATGCCAACGCACAGTCTTACAGCAGTGAACTGAAACGTCAACGAAAAATGAGATAATTAATGTAAAACTCCGACAATGTATCAGAAGGCTAACTGAAATATCGACAGTATAAAAGAGAATTTACTGAAACTGATAGTTTATGCGAAAGTGGACCGAAACGTCAAAAAATTATGAATCCTCAATTACATGTGAGAAAAAGAAGTGAAAACCCGCTTCGAGGTCAAAGGTCAAGAGCACTGTCTGGATTTTTTCTCAGACGATGACGGTGTGTTGGCAAATGAACAGGTGGACAGACTGGCTGGCTTTGCGCAGCTTGGTGGAATACCGATGCATGATAAGGTAGGCGAGGATACGACCTTATGGGCACAGGTGTACATTTTTAAACCAAAAAAATGGATAACCACAGTCTGGTGAGAGTGATGCAGCCAGGAGTGACAAGGGAATCTGGCCGATACTCGACGCTTAGAGGAAAGGCAAGACAAACGTATAATCAGACTGCTACTAGCGCCACTGGCACTCTGCACTGGCTGCTGAAGATGTACACGGAGCGATTACGTGAACGCCCTTAGTGCTGGGATGTCGGTTCTTGAATCAGCTAAACTCTATCTTAGCGCACAAGGCGTCTTGCATAAGGATCAGTAAAACCAGCACAGGCTGAGCTACATTCAAAAACGCCTGAACTTTTCCTGGGGGCCTCAACTCCCAAAAAACTATTGCAGTGTGGAAAGGTGGGTGGGGTGGGGTGGGGGGGGGGGTGTTATGATCTAACCAGGTAATTATTCAGCATAGCAAATGCTGACTGAAATCAGCGTCGCCAAGACGAAGAACACATTGGGGGTGATCGGATCCCTTTATAAATGTCGGGGAAGATGTGGTGACACTCAAGCTGTGTTGAAGTTGTTGGTAGCAGTAATAATAATAGTTCTGAGTGTCAGATGAATATATTGGAAATAATCTGAACATATATAAACAAACAGCAAGAGAGTACATGGTTGCAGGGAGAAGGGGTTGGGGGAGGGCAGGAGTCGAAATTATCCCTTAGGAGTTTTCCAGGTTAGACTCAGCCCGCTCCCTCCTGTTTTCCGAAATTGTTGTAGTGGTGGAGGGGAGGGTGCTGAAGGTTCCTGTGAGGTTGCAGCAACCATGGACTGACTGCACTAGGAGGTCGGTTGGTAGTTTTCTTCACGTTTCAAGTATTTGACTGTCGATAGGCTCGAACCCAGTGCCCGAAGAAAGGGTATAATAGTATGTGAGTAACCTAATCGACCGCTGTTTTCCTTCAACAGCAATCATTGAAACCAACAGATGCGGCATTCAGCTTGGCAGAGGCTCCAACATGCATCTTGTGGGTTCCATAGATGAGGTACGTAAACGGTTACTTCTTCTGCTAATGCTTTAATTCCACGAAAGTACTTGGGGGAGCAAGTGCTGACTGCACGGTTAAGAAATCCAGGTTATGTCAGGGTCACACTCACACACACCCAAACACACATTTTTAACCTGCACAGTCCGTGGCGACTGTACTAGCTATGCGGCCTTAAATCTAGATGCTGAAATACCCCCCCCCCCCCCCCCCATCTTTCCCCCGTAATAGTCTTCAAATAAATACAGTAAAATGTGAAACATGGACACAAAGCAGACTAAACAACCTTTACTGTCAGCGGAGATTTCTTTTCTGAGAAGGATGCAAAGAATATAATACACGGAGACAGATGAAGATGAGAAAACTGGACGCAGACATTCCATGTTATACGAAGGAATGGACAACTTGGTACCGACCCGGCAAACTGATGGAGGGGGAAACTCCTGGATGGTTTGGTCATATCGGTGGGGCGAGCGAAGAACACTTGAGTGATGCGTAATTCCGCTGATCAAGTGCGTTGGTGAAACATGACAATCCACGCTTATCGGCACGGCACATGATGATAAATAAGTCCTAAAGATGAGACCCGGCTCGCTAGCTCAGTTGGTTTAAACCCTCTGCAGTTAGGTCAGCTTTTCTTGCGCCTCTGAAGCGTGCAGGAGTTCCTATTTAAGGCGCGTAATGTAGATTCCGCTGTCACCCTTTTTGTGGCTTCGTTAGCAGCGCCATCTGTCAACACGCGCGATTTAGACTTGGAGAGAAGCCTCCATGAGTACAAGACAAACGGCTCGGGACGTCAGTGCTTCTCTGCCTGCTTGCACCTGGAGGTGATGAACGCTTTAGCCGCCCTCTTTGTAGAGTTCTAGGTTCAGTCCTAGGTGTATAGTTTCGTGATCAAGACCTCTTCCTGTTCGTGATATCAACTCCATGTACTGTCACAGCAGACTCGAAAAGCTGTGAGAACACACCTGAGAAATTCTGCAAGAGACACATGAGTGCAGTTTTGGAGATTTTCATCTAAGCAGCGGTGCCGAATCCGAAAAAGCATAGAGATGGGACCCCCATCATTTTTTTTTTTCAAACGAACTTTCCAGGAAGAAGAGATAACTACTAAGCACCAAAAATGGAAAAACAGCAAACATCCTAATTAAAACCGACACAATACAAGTTAAATACGGTCGATCATAGAAGGAAAAGGTGATATTAGGGAGCAAACACTGGGTGGACATTGAAACAGTTTATGTCAATCTTGGAGAACTTCAACAGCAGCAAGCACGGTAAACGTAAAGAGCAGATAGTTAACGTGCGATAAAATGTAGTAGTATTCACCTTATATTAATTAAAGTATTCGTGTTGTTTAATTCTCCAGTTTGGTATACATCGATTCTGCCAGAACATCACCATGGCGATGAACTAACTGAGACGGCCTGGAGAGTGAGTCAGCAATAAACTGTTGTTGTAGAAACAGTAGAGAGAGAGAGAGAGTCAGCAATAAAATGTTGTTGTAGAAACAGGAGAGAGAGAGAGAGAGAGAGTCGGCAATAAACTGTTGTAGAAACATCCTGTTCTTTGATATTGTCCTTCTTCTGACATTCGATGTAAAATATTACATAGTCACCATCTCCTTCCAGCTCGTGTCTCTTGATATAGTATCCAATGAGTTCCTGCTTCTACTACTTGTGCTTGCATGAATTTATGTTTGTGTGTGTATATATTATGTGCGTGTGTGCAAGTCTATGTGTTTGCATTCATATACATACACTCGTCCTTGTTTATATTTTGTATTGCTTTATGTGTATGTACCTGTGTCTGTGCTTGTACATGTTTTTGTACCTGTGTCTGTGCTTGTACATGTTTTTGTACCTGTGTCTGTGCTTGTACATGCTTTATGTGTATATACCTGTGTCTGTGCTTGTACATGCTTTATGTGTATATACCTGTGTCTGTATGTTTCATCACAAGAGAACATTGCCATATATACTTATATGGTGGTCATAAACTCCTATCCCCTTGAAGGCAGATTTACAAACCTCATATTGGATTACAGGTTAACCAAGTCTACATATGAGTTAGAAGAAATTTCTTTGAAACTATAAGCAGTCAGTGTAATAATGAACATATAAACGTTGGAGTGTCCTTGGGCCCATATAAAATAGAGGGTCAGCCTCTTTGTGTCTTTGACACACACCAGAAGTGTGGAAACAGTTATCTCAGTATGTAAAGACATGCCTCTAGAACCTCCTTAGAACAGCAAACATGTACAGTCACTGATCTACCATACATAATACTTCACCCCGCACAGACAGTATCCCGTTGGGAACCTATTTCTATAATGGCAGTGTCCCGCACAGACAGTACCCAGTTGGGAACCTGTTTCTATAATGGCCGTGTCCCGGCACAGACAGTACCCAGTTGGCAATCTATTTCTATAATGGCCGCGTACCCGCACAGACAGTACCCAGTTGGAAACCTGTTTCTATAATGGCCGTGTCCCCACACAGACAGTACCCAGTTGGGAACCTATTTCTATAATGGCCGTGTCCCCACACAGACAGTACCCAGTTGGGAACCTGTTTCTATAATGGCCGTGTCCCCACACAGACAGTACCCCGTTGGGAACCAACCTGTTTCTATAATGGCAGTGTCCCCGCACAGACAGTACCCAGTTGGGAACCTGTTTCTATAATGGCCGTGTCCCCGCACAGACAGTACCCCGTTGGGAACCAACCTGTTTCTATAATGGCCGTGTCCCCACACAGACAGTACCCCGTTGGGAACCAACCTGTTTCTATAATGGCCGTGTCCCCGCACAGACAGTACACCGTTGGGAACCTGTTTCTATAATGGCCGTGTCCCCGCACAGACAGTACCCCGTTGGGAACCTGTTTCTATAATGGCTGTGTCCCCACACAGACAGTACCCCGTTAGGAACTTGTTTCAATAATGGCCGTGTCCCCGCACAGACAGTACCCCGTTGGGAACCTGTTTCTATAATGGCCGTGTCCCCACACAGACAGTACCCCGTTAGGAACTTGTTTCAATAATGGCCGTGTCCCCGCACAGACAGTACCCCGTTGGGAACCTGTTTCTATAATGGCCGTGACCCCCACACAGACAGTACCCCGTTGGGAACCAACCTGTTTCTATAACGGCCGTGTCCCCACACAAACAGTACCCCATTGGGAACCAACCTGTTTCTATAATGGCCGTGTCCCCACACAGACAGTACCCAGTTGGGAACCTATTTCTATAATGGCAGTGTCCCTGCACAGACAGTACCCAGTTGGGAACCTGTTTCTATAATGGCCGTGTCCCCGCACAGACAGTACACCGTTGGGAACCTGTTTCTATAATGGCCGTGTCCCCGCAGACAGTACCCCGTTGGGAATCTGTTTCTATAATGGCCGTGTCCCCGCACAGACAGTACCCCGTTGGGAATCTGTTTCTATAATGGCCGTGTCCCCGCACAAACAGTACCCCATTGGGAACCTGTTTCTATAATGGCCGTGTCCCCGCACAGACAGTAACCCGTTGTGAACCTGTTTCTATAATGGCCGTGTAGGAGCGACCATATGTCTTTATCACAGGGACTGTCTCGTGTTCCGGCCGCTCCGTCAGCACACCAAAAATAATTACAGTTGTCTCGTTTTAAATCTATTTAGGAAAAAGCTCGACAATACTACAAACAAGTATTGTCAAAGAACTTTATTAGATAAAATTTGTTTAGATACTTTAAAGACTTGGAATGTAATTAAGTGAATTGTCACTGCAGTATGTGTTTTCTCAATGCAGTTGAGAAGCATAAAGTTTTGTTGATTTTGAGTTTTAATAGTATCATTTCAGTCTTTCACCCAGATGATCTTTAAAAAAAACTCTAGAGCAGAAAAGAGTTAGGGGTGGGGTGGGGGGGGGGGGGGGGGGGGGGGGTGGAGTTTCAACTGACATACTTAGGATACTCTTTTTCTTTTAGCTCAAAACATTAGTGGAATGTCCCCTTGCCAGCCCACGACATTCTAGTCACCCTATGACCCTGGAGAGGTGTATAAAGGTCTTGACAAGTATGAACTCTGACCTGTTGCACCACCATGTGTGGTTCAGTACCCCTCATCAGGACAAAATAAGGCAGTATTCACTTGTTTTTTACAGTGTTGCAGCAAGCTGTGTGTCGCATGTGTCAGGTTTTATAATGACTTCATCCAAACTGGAAGTCTGCGTTTGCTGCTAAAGATGGGGATAAAGGCTTTAGGCAATGCCCTGACTGCTGTGATGTCCATTCTCAATTCAACATTCAAAAGACTTCAAAACTTGAGATTGAACATCCTTCAACATTTATTTACACTTCATCTAAGTGTCAACATTATGACAATTCATTTGACATTAACAATGAATGAAAGCACGGCAATCATGAAGATGTATTGCCAGATGCCATGCACTTTTAACAAGTAATGATTTTCAACATAATATTAACATATTAATTAAACTTGACACATTGACATCATCAGCAAGTGCCTTGCCAGACATGCTAAGCGTTTACACCTCCCCACAGAGCGTGGTCATTAGATTGCTCTGAGTCAATTTCGTCAACAGTTTTCCATGCCATCATCTTCGACCACCCAGCATCTTTTTTGACTACCCAGCATCATTTTTCTCAGGCTAATTTTTCTACAGTTGAACTTTCTTAACTTCATAATGTTTTCCAATGTCTTTCTTCCAAGAGACATGACCAAAGACAGTTGTTTTTAATGTCTACCGTCATTCTTCTTCTTCTTCAGCATTCCGAGCCCTTGAGGTTCATTGCTGCAGATATTACCCCCCTCCATTCATCTCTCTGTTTGACTTATCTTTCCAGTTGGTGACACCAAGTGTTTGCAGGTAAGTCTCAACATTATCTCTCCATTGTCTTCTTGGTCTGCCTCGTTTTACTTCTCTGTCATCCGACATTCTTTCAATATGCCCCAACCATTTCAGTCTATTAGCTCTCATGATGCCAGTGATCAATTGTGATTCAAACAGATTATGAATTTTGTTGCTGCTTCTCACTTTCCATTCTCCGCTGTTTGCATCTTTGATGGGTCCAAAGATTCGTCATAAGACTGTTTTCAAAAACCTGTATTGAGGCTTCATCTCTTTTAGCTGTGCTCAAATTTTCAGAGCCATATAAAACAACTGGTCTTATCAGTCTACCATCATTAGCTTTTCCAAATCACGGTTAGTAATTCTAGCAATCCAAGATATTTGCAACATGTCTTAGACAACACATCCCTGCCGCCTCCAAGCTCTTCTTAATCAAAACTAACTAACCTACACTAGATCAAAGCCCAAGTTGCGGAAATTAGATTTCAAATCTTCTTCTTCAGTGAACTCTGGTATGCACTTGGGTCACTGACTAGGATGTCAGCTTGAGCTCTCTTACATATCCCCAAAGATTAGTGTCAGGTCTATTAGGTGTCGCCACATGTTGCTTCATGACTTCTTGAGAAGGAAAGCCTTGTGAGACACGTTCTAGCGTATGTTCAGCATGAAGAAACTGACAGAGAGTTGTGCAGCACATATCTAACATATATACGAGTGTTCGTTGAATCTGCAGTGTCCAGTATGTGAGCAAAACAGTGACTTGATCTGTTCTATTCAGAATCAAATTTTTGTATGCAATTTAAAAAAAAAACTCAATCAGAATTACAATCAACATCAAAACCTGAGCTGTGAATATCAATCACACTACACGACCTGACCCCATCTGATCCTGGAGTGGGATGGCAGCACAGAGCAGGGGGAAGGTGGCACTACCAGGTAACATCCCCAAACCTAGAAACCAGTTTGTCTTGCTCCAGAAGGTCCTTCTGTATTTTCTTGCGCATGTAGAAGATTGGACAGTCCCGGCTGGTCAACCAAACAAGGATGAATGTATTAATTGTGAGCTGACATCATGTAAATCTTACTCAGAGAATTCATACATTGAAGTAAAAATGACCAGATATTGCAATGGATCTTGGAAAAGTCCAGGATTTAACATTATCAAGTTACAACACAAGGTCTGTTGTCTGATGGCAATGCACAGGATGGCTTGATATGAACTGACTGAGGTGGGGAGTTGACTTAATTCAAGAATTCTCATGTGTGCTCCGTCGTCCTCTTCAGCAGCCATCACGGAGTTCCAATACTAATTGTAATGATCACAATCTGGCTAAAAGTCCATCTTGCCTTTCCTCTTAGTGAGCTGGCCAGACCCTCTGGTTACACCTAGGTGCCTCATTCTCTCCAGGTAATAATAATCTTGTTTCTCTACTGATTTCCTTTGCTTGTTCCCAAAGGGCCTTGACCACATCTGCCTTGTCATGTATCAATTCACCACGCAGTAATGCAGATCCGGCCAATATGTCTGCCTGTTCACTACCCACTAGACCGGCATAACCCGGAGAAATGATCCAAAGTATGCTCATTACCCGTGACCTTCCCAGTGAAGCTTGAGGTGGGGAATAACGACGAAAAAAAGAATGTAGAGATTAATTCAAAGATGTTACAGCCACAACAGAAACAAAAAGCTTTATGACACATTGCTGTGGTGTGGCATGTCCACAACTTAGCTCCCTAGTCTAACAGTTCTAACACTGAAGTAACACACTGCTGTGGTGTGGCGTGTCCACATCTTGGCTCCCTAGTCTAGCAGTTTTAATACTGAAGCAACACACTGCTGTGGTGTGGCATGTCCACATCTTGGCTCCCTAGTCTAGCAGCTCTATCTCTGAAGTAACACACTGCTGTGGTGTGGCTGTCCACATCTTGGCTCCCTAGTCTAGCAGTTCTAACACTGAAGTAACACACTGCTGTGGTGTGGCATGTCAACAACTTGGCTCCCTAGTCTAGCAGTTCTAACACTGAAGTAACACACTGCTGTGGTGTGGCATGACAACATCTTGGCTCCCTAGTCTAGCAGTTCTAACACTGAAGTAACACACTGCTGTGGTGTGGCATGTCAACAACTTGGCTCCCTAGTCTAGCAGTTCTAACACTGAAGTAACACACTGCTGTGGTGTGGCATGACAACATCTTGGCTCCCTAGTCTAGCAGCTCTAACACTGAAGTAACACACTGCAGTGGTGTGGCATGACATCTTGGCTCCCTAGTCTGGCAGTTCTAACACTGAAGTAACACACTGCTGTGGTGTGGCATGACATCTTGGCTCCCTAGTCTGGCAGTTCTAACACTGAAGTAACACACTGCTGTGGTGTGGCATGACATCTTGGCTCCCTAGTCTAGCAGTTCTAACACTGAAGTAACACACTGCTGTGGTGTGGCTGTCCACATCTTGGCTCCCTAGTCTAGCAGCTCTAACACTGAGCAACACACTGCTGTGGTGTGGCTGTCCACATCTTGGCTCCCTAGTCTAGCAGTTCTAACACTGAAGTAACACACTGCTGTGGTGTGGCTGTCCACAACTTGGCTCCCTAGTCTAGCAGTTCTAACACTGAAGTAACACACTGCTGTGGTGTGGCTGTCCACATCTTGGCTCCCTAGTCTAGCAGCTCTAACACTGAAGTAACACACTGCTGTGGTGTGGCTGTCCACATCTTGGCTCCCTAGTCTAGCAGTTCTAACACTGAAGTAACACACTGCTGTGGTGTGGCATGTCAACAACTTGGCTCCCTAGTCTAGCAGTTCTAACACTGAAGTAACACACTGCAGTGGTGTGGCATGTCAACAACTTGGCTCCCTAGTCTAGCAGCTCTAACACTGAAGTAACACACTGCTGTGGTGTGGCTGTCCACATCTTGGCTCCCTAGTCTAGCAGTTCTAACACTGAAGTAACACACTGCTGTGGTGTGGCATGTCAACAACTTGGCTCCCTAGTCTAGCAGTTCTAACACTGAAGTAACACACTGCTGTGGTGTGGCTGTCCACATCTTGGCTCCCTAGTCTAGCAGTTCTAACACTGAAGTAACACACTGCTGTGGTGTGGCTGTCCACATCTTGGCTCCCTAGTCTAGCAGTTCTAACACTGAAGTAACACACTGCAGTGGTGTGGCATGTCCACAACTTGGCTCCCTAGTCTAGCAGTTCTAACACTGAAGTAACACACTGCAGTGGTGTGGCATGTCCACAACTTGGCTCCCTAGTCTAGCAGTTCTGACACTGAAGTAACACACTGCTGTGGTGTGGCTGTCCACATCTTGGCTCCCTAGTCTAGCAGTTCTAACACTGAAGTAACACACTGCTGTGGTGTGGCTGTCCACATCTTGGCTCCCTAGTCTAGCAGTTCTAACACTGAAGTAACACACTGCTGTGGTGTGGCTGTCCACATCTTGGCTACCTAGTCTAGCAGTTCTGACACTGAAGTAACACACTGCTGTGGTGTGGCTGTCCACATCTTGGCTCCCTAGTCTAGCAGTTCTAACACTGAAGTAACACACTGCTGTGGTGTGGCTGTCCACATCTTGGCTCCCTAGTCTAGCAGTTCTAACACTGAAGTAACACACTGCAGTGGTGTGGCATGTCCACAACTTGGCTCCCTAGTCTAGCAGTTCTAACACTGAAGTAACACACTGCAGTGGTGTGGCATGTCCACAACTTGGCTCCCTAGTCTAGCAGTTCTGACACTGAAGTAACACACTGCAGTAGTGTGGCATGTTCAAATCTTGGCTTCCTAGTCTAGCAGCTCTAACACTGAAGTAACACACGGCAGATACCAAGTTCCAGTATTGGTCTGTAGGACCTCACACACTTTTACTGTAGCTTCCAGAGAAGGACAGCCATATCAGTTCAGTTTCCCTAAGTCAACTTGTGGGTCCCAGGGCCCCATTTTGGGAGCAAAAAGAATCAACCCCCCCCCCCCCCCCCCTCCCACCACCACCACCTGTAACAAGCATGCTACAATAGGTCACTAATTAGGATTCGGCTGAAATGGAAAGTGTTGGGACAGAAAGGCACTGATATCACAGCCTAGATCAGGGGTTCCTATTCTGACTTGTGGAGCCATTTTTTAAAATTTATTTCTAAGGCAAAGTTCCTTTGTACCTCATGTCTTACAGGATAATTGTGTTTAGAAGTAATGTTTAAAAGGGGAGGAAAGAAGAGGTGTACATTAAGGGAATCTGCAGCAAAAAAATATGTAAAGAACTGTGCAATGTCCATTCAATTAAACTATACTTTAGAAACTTTGAAATATACAACAGTTATCCCCCCCCCCCTCTCTCTCTCTCTCTCTCTCTCTCTCTTTCCCCCAACTACCATCAATACAATACACATGATATTATCAAATCTTGGCATTATTTTCTCTGAAGTGGCTGCGGAGCCCTTAGGACAAGCACAGAGAGCTCTAAGTGTTTGGTGGAGCACTGGTTCAAAACCACTAGCCAAGTTATAGAGCACAACACAACGTGCCAACTGTCCCATTTGTGGGTGAATACAGAATAAGATCTTGAAAGATGATTCTTTTATGCTGCATCAGGGAGGAAGTCTCTCAACCTCAACAATACCTCAACAGATTCTAACCACCAATCCCATACACAGCCAAGTCACAATTCAACATCTATGGTACAACATACACACTGTGCAAGTATGTACTTGGCACATATGAAGCCAAGTCACAATTGAACATCTATGGTACAATATACACATTGTACAAGTATGTACATGGCACAAACGAAGCCAAGTCACAATTCAAAATCTATGGTACAATATACACACTGTACAAGTATGTACATGGCACATACGAAGCCAAGTCATAATTCAACATCTACGGTACAACATACACACTGTACAAGTTTGTACTTGGCACATATGAAGCCAAGTCACAATTGAACATCTATGGTACAATATACACACTGTACAAGTATGTACATGGCACAAACGAAGCCAAGTCACAATTCAAAATCTATGGTACAATATACACACACTGTACAAGTATGTACTTGGCACATACACATATATGGTACAACGTACACACTGTACAAGTACGTACTTGGTACACAGGACATCCTCATGCAAGCTGCCCTGGCAACGCTGACATTGGGTCCACAGTCTGGAGAACTTCTCCTCCAACGCCTGGACCTGACTGAGCTCCTTCTGGTACAGCTGAGATTCCTTGGGCTTGCAGTGCTGGCAGACAGCCACACCTGGCAGGGACAAGCCAACCAGCATTTGTACAACTTCTCATTCTTGTAGTTCACAACAGACCAGTTTTATCACATAGCCAGAACTATAGCCTGGCAGGGACAAGCCAACCAGCATTTGTACAACTTCTCATTCTTGTAGTTCACAACAGACCAGTTTTATCACATAGCCAGAACTATAGCCTGGCAGGGACAAGCCAACCAGCATTTGTACAACTTCTCATTCTTGTAGTTCACAACAGACCAGTTTTTTATCACATAGCCAGAACTATAGCCTGGCAGGGACAAGCCAACCAGCATTTGTACAACTTCTCATTCTTGTAGTTCACAACAGACCAGTTTTATCACATAGCCAGAACTATAGCCTGGCAGGGACAAGCCAACCAGCATTTGTACAACTTCTCATTCTTGTAGTTCACAACAGACCAGTTTTATCACATAGCCAGAACTATAGCCTGGCAGGGACAAGCCAACCAGCATTTGTACAACTTCTCATTCTTGTAGTTCACAACAGACCAGTTTTTTCACATAGCCAGAACTATAGCCTGGCAGGGACAAGCCAACCAGCATTTGTACAACTTCTCATTCTTGTAGTTCACAACAGACCAGTTTTTATCACATAGCCAGAACTATAGCCTGGCAGGGACAAGCCAACCAGCATTTGTACAACTTCTCATTCTTGTAGTTCACAACAGACCAGTTTTTATCACATAGCCAGAACTATAGCCTGGCAGGGACAAGCCAACCAGCATTTGTACAACTTCTCATTCTTGTAGTTCACAACAGACCAGTTTTTTTTCACATAGCCAGAACTATAGCCTGGCAGGGACAAGCCAACCAGCATTTGTACAACTTCTCATTCTTGTAGTTCACAACAGACCAGTTTTATCACATAGCCAGAACTATAGCCTGGCAGGGACAAGCCCAACCAGCATTTGTACAACTTCTCATTCTTGTAGTTCACAACAGACCAGTTTTATCACATAGCCAGAACTATAGCCTGGCAGGGACAAGCCAACCAGCATTTGTACAACTTCTCATTCTTGTAGTTCACAACAGACTAGTTTTATCACATAGCCAGAACTATAGCCTGGCAGGGACAAGCCAACCAGCATTTGTACAACTTCTCATTCTTGTAGTTCACAACAGACCAGTTTTATCACATAGCCAGAACTATAGCCTGGCAGGGACAAGCCAACCAGCATTTGTACAACTTCTCATTCTTGTAGTTCACAACAGACTAGTTTTATCACATAGCCAGAACTATAGCCTGGCAGGGACAAGCCAACCAGCATTTGTACAACTTCTCATTCTTGTAGTTCACAACAGACCAGTTTTATCACATAGCCAGAACTATAGCCTGGCAGGGACAAGCCAACCAGCATTTGTACAAACTTCTCATTCTTGTAGTTCACAACAGACCAGTTTTATCACATAGCCAGAACTATAGCCTGGCAGGGACAAGCCAACCAGCATTTGTACAACTTCTCATTCTTGTAGTTCACAACAGACCAGTTTTATCACATAGCCAGAACTATAGCCTGGCAGGGACAAGCCAACCAGCATTTGTACAACTTCTCATTCTTGTAGTTCACAACAGACCAGTTTTATCACATAGCCAGAACTATAGCCTGGCAGGGACAAGCCAACCAGCATTTGTACAACTTCTCATTCTTGTAGTTCACAACAGACCAGTTTTATCACATAGCCAGAACTATAGCCTGGCAGGGACAAGCCAACCAGCATTTGTACAACTTCTCATTCTTGTAGTTCACAACAGACTAGTTTTATCACATAGCCAGAACTATAGCCTGGCAGGGACAAGCCAACCAGCATTTGTACAACTTTGCACAACTTCTCATTCTTGTAGTTTGTAACAGACCAGTTTTATCACATAGCCAGAACTATAGCCTGGCAGGGACAAGCCAACCAGCATTTGTACAACTTCTCATTCTTGTAGTTCACAACAGACCAGTTTTATCACATAGCCAGAACTATAGCCTGGCAGGGACAAGCCAACCAGCATTTGTACAACTTTGCACAACTTCTCATTCTTGTAGTTCGTAACAGACCAGTTTTATCACATAGCCAGAACTGTCGGCTGGCAGAATGGTCAGAATGCTAGGCCCTCAAGCGGGAGACTTGGGTTCCAATCTTTAACAAGGTTGGGGATTTTTCAGTTAGAGTACAAATAAAATCCTAGCCTGCACAGTTTGTGGCAACAGCACTAGCCATGCGGCCCTAATTCCTCAGACTTAGGACCCCCTAAATCCCAAATTGGTAAATACAGGCAGTAAGAGCTGTTTCCAAACCCAGCGTATGCAACATGCGAAAAGGTCCCAGCAGTCCTGTCCATGTCTATGTAGCAGGCAAACAGATCCCTGGACTGCCGGAAGACATTCTCTCCTCATAAACACCCTCATCTCCGACTACTTAAAGTCCTGTCTACTACCCAGGATCGCAGAGTGAGGCAAGAATCCAAGGAACAAAATGGGTCAGTGGGTAAACATGGCAGAGCATGCAGAACCAAAGCAATTATTATGAAAATGTTAAACAAAGAACTGTCCAGTAACAATCAGAACATCATGAGTTAATGTAAACTAGGAGAGAATGGAGAAAACACAGAGACAAACCATAAATGTGATTACCTTCAGTACTCAGGGGTGTCTTACAACCAATACATGTGCTTTTCTTCTGTGTGAAGGCAGCAAGGCCTCCGACCTTTGATCTAACTACAGTCTTTGTTCTGGTATGGTCGCCTTCTGCAATGAAAGAGCAAATTAGGTGGTGTCTAGATGTGCCATTACTTGATAATTTTCACATGGATAAATCTTCAATAATGCTTGTGATCAAGGAAAGACATGTGCAATGATACAACATGTAATGGACAACAGGTAATGATAAAAATGGTAATGAATACAATGTGTTATAATACAACATGTAATGAAATAATAGGTAATGAGAAACATGAAATGATGCAGTGTGTAAGGGGACAACATGAGCTGAGTTGAGTTGATTCAAGATCTGACATCACAGCACTTGGGACATTCCCATAAGTGCTCCGTCTCTGTCTTTAGCAGCCAGCGCAGAGTTCCAATACTAATGGTGCCAGTAGCATTCTGATAAAACATCTGTCTTGCCTTTCCTCTGAGCCTTGAGCAGGGGCCAGAACCCCTTGTTACCCCCCGCTGCAACAATCTCACCAGGCTGTGGTGATCCATCTGCTCCTCCGAACTGTACCCGCTCTCCCACAAGGCCCCAACCACATCTGCCTGATCATACATCAATATTCCACCAAGTTGTGCAGAGCCAGCCAACTGTCTGCCTGTTCATTTCCCAACACACCAGCATATCCGGAGAAACAATACTCCTCACCCGTGTCCTCCGCATTGAAGTATGCTTCTCTGCACGAAGCATGTCCTGACCTTCCTTAGCATTCTTTCTGAGTCACTTACAATCTCTCTCCCTCTCCCTCGTACGTGCGTGCGTGTGTCTCTCATGTTCTCTAACCAGTGGACAGCTGCAGTGACTGTCCCAACTTCCATTCTTAAGCTGGATGTTGTAGTATCATATGCTAGGCTCTCCTGCACCAAAAGTTGACCATTAACTTTTGCTAAGAAACCCCAAGCACTTCTTTTGCCTCCTGACACTGAACCACCTGTACAAATAATCACATCCTCTGAGAAGACAACATGTAATGATACAAGGTGTAATGATAGGATATGTAATGAGAAAACATGCAATCATACAACACATAAAGATATAATATGCAATTATAGAATGTGCAATGATACAACATGTAATGAGACATCATGCAATGATACAACATGCAATGATACAAAACACAATGAGACAACAATGTACATCATCATTATCAATCAGAGGGTCTTTTTTTTTTAAAAACTGCACTGGTTACGGCATGCCCCAAAGTCTCTCTTTATTGAGCCAATTCTCCAGCCTACATGTGTTTTCACAACCAATGCATCTTCAGTGTCTTGTTTCCTCTTCATGGAGGTCTGCTTTTCCTCATTTTCCAGAACCTGTACCATCTATCATCACTCTCTCCATGCAGGCCACCCTGAGGTCTGACATGGCCAAAATACCTCCGTTTTAAGGGACAGAATACTATTCCAGGGCCAGTTCTCCTCAATGCTCAGATCTATTGGACCAGACTTTTCAACTAAGTCAGAGCTCACAATGTTGGAACATGGGGATTGTTGCAGGTCTGTGGCCTGAGCACCCGCATAGAAAGATCATTAATACAAAAGAATTGGCAGTCCAAATGGATGAACAAACAGGACATTCTGCTAAAATTCACAGCCTGCGAATGCAAAGAAAAATAAAACAATTGGCAAGTGACTAAACCTCTGCAGGCCAGATGTGGTCTGCGGGCCGCCAGCTGAATAGCCCTGATGTAGGAAGTATCCGTTTCTCTTCTTTCTGGTCTATTATAAGAATTTTTCTGCGGCATTTCAGTTCAAATTCTCCAATTTTATAAAAAAAAATTATCTTTTACGATTTAGTAAGAGTCCAGGACTCACATTCATAAGTTGTCACAACAATGCACATCTAAATATAAATTGGAATTAGTTCCACACTGGCTGCATGGAAGTGGTAAAAAACAACCACTGCACATAAACAATAAAAATAATCACATAAATATGACTATTCAGTATAAACAATTACTATGGACTAAAACAGGAACCTACTCAGTAAAACAGACTCTGCCTTTTTGTCTCCGAGGATGGGTTCAAAGATCCTGAGCAAAGGCTTTGACAGCTGGTTTTCCAGATAATACTGACAGTCTATGGGGACGTTATTTTCAAGAACATAGATAGGATCCTGCAGAAACATGAACATACTTTCAATTAGTTAGTTAGTTAGTTAGTTAGTTAGTTAGTTAGTTAGTTGGGTTATCCTCATTGCACTCCGGACATGTCCATAGGTGCTCAGATCCTCCCCTCAGTATGAACCCCAACATCCGATGGCTAATAGTACCAGTTCTATGTTGATTAACAAGTCTTCTGGCGTAGCTGGTGTGCGTCTCGTTTTTTGCTGTGCCGATCTTAATTCCCAAGTCTGCCATTCTGGCGAGTGATGTGGATTCACTGCCACCAAAGTCCTCTATCCTTCCCATTTCTCTGAGGGCATTGATAATATCAGCATGATCCATAGGCTGACCGTCGGTAGTGATAGCGGATCCAGCCAACCTGTCAGCTCTTTCATTTCCATCGACGCCTGCGTGTCCCGGAACAAAAATAAAGGTGACTCCACGAACAGTGGACTTCTGTACATACTTTCAATATACTGTTGTATGTAAACAGACATGATACACAACAGTTCTCTGGTTAATTTTTGTAAATGAAACATACAATACCTCCATGATTACATTATAATCAACTCAACATTTAAGAAAATAGCTTTTAATTTCCCCCCCCCCCCTCCCACAGTTAACTTTTTTTCCAATCAGATAATTTCCAACTTAAGGTTCCGGTTTGTTTGAAAAAAAAAAAAAAAGTTCATGTCACCCTAACCAGCTCCAATAGTGAGCGGCGGTTATTTTGGGACTGCGTTTATTTGTTTGGAGTTTCCAATAGTTTTTTTCAATTGTGACGAACTGCGTCTAGAAGTAGTTTCCTGGCGTGTTTCTGCGATGTTGGCCGTGATTGGGAGTGGAAGTTTACTAGTCCTGATAAGGACTAGTAAAGTGTGCCGGGGCGGCCTCGTACGGGTGGGAGGGATTGGGTTGGGCGGTTGACATCATGCCTGGCTGGTAGCGAGCTGTGGGGTGTTCTCCTGGCTGGGTGGTTGGCTGGTTCAGCTGTCATGGCGGCTGGACTGGAGGGCGTGGGTTAGTTTCTCGAGTTCATCTCTGGCCAGTTTGTCTTCGTATGATCCCGCATATTTGGCTAGTTCTGCGTCTATTCTGTCTGACTCTTCTTTTGCTGCTTGTTTCGCTTTTTTGTCTTCCTCCAGCATTGCTTCGAGGTCTTCGTCTGCTATTTCTGCTGTTTATTTTTGCTTTCTGTGCTTTTTTTGCGGTTTAGGGCTGATTGCCTTTTTCGTTCTGCTTCTTTCCTTGTGCTTTCCCTGGCGTCCATCACTTCATTGGTGGCTTGCAGTGCGGCGCTCAGTTTGGTCAATTCTTCCTTTGCCTTGGCTAGCTCTGCTTTTGTTTCTATCGCTTCTTTCTTGGCATCGGCGACATCATTTAGTAGGGTTGTATGGTTTCTTTGGATCTCTTTGGCGGATTCGACGTCTGCTACCTTGATCTTTTTGAGTTCAGTAAGCATCGCCATCAATTCTGTCTTGAATACCATCATCTCGCTGTTTTCTTTCTCCAGTCGTCTTTTTCCAACTTAATGTCCACAGACCAAATATAAATGGTTTAAATAATTTCTGTCAATGTAATGTAAGAACCGAGGTCAACTGCAGTATATTCTACCCTTTCCAACAGGAATTTGTAATGTCAGCATAGTTTTTACTCTTGTTTATTTTTATTATACTTATCTAAGAAGTGTGGGCTTCCAAATCACAACCCTGGAGTAAAACTGAACCTAGAAACAGAGGTTTGTATTTCAGCAAAATGAGCACAAATGTTTCTTGACCTGAACAAACTCTTTTAATCATTGCAGAACAAGAAAATATATTTCTGGAACCCTCACATTCAATGCTAATGTTTCAGGGGGAAATAGAGTCTGTTTTCAAGTCCACTAACCTCTGATTTCATGTACGCAGCAGTTCCTTTTGCCGCAGCTGTAATGACATAAGGTACACGATCTCCCAGCTTTGGTGCACTGCCTGGGTCTCTTTTCTGCATTCTGAAAGATAAATTACAAGGTGAGCATTTCATTAAGGAGGACTATATTTGAATACAAAAATGGATTTCAAGGTGTAATCTTCTTCTTCCTCTTCTCTTACATTCTTCAAGATTTGTCACCAGCATCTGGACAGAATAGTGAAAGGGGAAATAACCAAGGACCAGGCCAACACTCAACGCAATATCTTTTAATGCAATCTTACTGGGTTGCAAATATTAAAATGTATTGCGTGGGCAACTGCTGATCTGTTGGCGATAAACATTCTGTGTGTTTTTTGTTGGCACAGGAGTGGAGCAAAGATGGGGTGACCCGTTTGCTATGAAGCTGAAACTAAGACTACCAGAAATATGTAAATCTGTGGTGACAACATTATCACAAATGAAAGTAGTTTAAGATGGGAAGAATTAATTCCGCAGTAAAAAAAAAAAAACTTTTTTCATGAATGACCAGTGGAAAGTCTGTGTTCCAACATACGAATGCTTATTATTTGCATGAGAATACATACATCATTTGTGTGCATACATCATTTGTGTTACCAGGACCCACGTTGAGTGCTGAGCTAAGAATTGATTTCATAGCACTTAGGACATTCGCATAAACACTCTATCCTCATAATCAGCAGCCAGTGAAGAGTTTCAATTCTGATGTTGTCAGTAGCAGTTTTATTATATGTCTGTCTTACCTTTCCTCTCAGTGTATGTATCGGCCAGATCCCCCTGATCACTTGTTCTTAAAATGTCTTGATCATATCTAGCTCGTTATGCATAAATTCATCACCAATTGGTGCAGAACCAGCAAGTGTGCCTGTTCTTTTCCCAATAATCCTGCATGCCCGGAGAAAACATAAAAAAGCTAACCACCCAGGAGCCATAAGAGAGAAAGAATAGCCATGCTGATCATGCATTGTCATAAACAGTAAGAACTTGAGATGGCTAGCCCGAGACTGCCTATCTGAACAAGTTAGGAAGAAGTCTAAGAACTGCTTGTGAACTGTGGCTGAGAGTCTGTTTTGTCATGGAAGGCATAGTCGCATGAAGCTCAAAGCCTGAATCATGCTTGCCATACTGTAGTGGCCAACAGTTTAAGACCACATAGTAAATAGTTTATTTCCCCAAATGATTATGGAGTATTGCATCAACTGTTATTTTAGGGTAGTATGATGACTGCACTTATTGCTTTAGTGGGCTCTAAAATAGCAGTGGATGCCATTACTTTGTAATGCAGAAAAATCAGTTTTGCTAAATGGCCTTAAACTTTTTACATGATCAGTGAGTCTGAATTTCTACTGAACAACTTAGAAAATAATGACATCAAGTGACTGACCTGTTAGCCAGTTCAACGTGTGCCTGTTTGCCTGAATACTCCTCATCTGTCTTGGTCAGTTCTTTGGTGATGACCAGCTGGGAGATGTCAATGCGGTTGCACAGAAGATCAGAGATTGTTTGCTTCGCATGTTCAACAGCACCATTTGGATTTCTGCAAGCAAGCAGTATAATCATTAAGATACCAGAGAGGGAGCATCCAGGGTGTAGCAGCTAGATGCTCGCCTGCGGATCTGAAGGTTGCAGGTTCAGGTCCTAACAGAGCTGGACTTTCCCCACAAAAAAACTTCTGGCTCCCAGGTCGACCCAGCTCTAAATGAGTACTGGGTAAAGTCCTGGGAAGAAAAGGTGGCCAGTGTCATGTTGACCATATCACACGAGTGCCGATTGGTTTATAAAATATAGGTCTAGCCCTATATGCCAAATACACTTGAAGGAGTGAAACAGGGTTCTGTTACTTTACTTAAGATACCAGAGAGACCGAACAATACATTTTATAATTCGTAACAGATATATCTTTGAGGGCATTTGGCACGCTCCTTTGTGGTCAACAGCTAGTCTGGGATATATGACCCTTTTGGATGAACGTACTTGATTCAAGGAAATCTCTTAATTAGTCCTCTTTCACAACATGCTTCTCAAGGGACAGTCGATATCTTGCATTACCCCCCCCCCCCCTTTTTCCAAGAAATCTGGAACAAACAAAGGGGTCACAGTAACAACAATAATAATTTACAAATGGGATACAATGGGTTTAAGTAGTTGATAAAATGACCTAGGCTCCCAGGTCAGCCCAGCCTTGAAGAGATGCTAGGAAACTTCCTGAAATGTAAAGGCACCTGGTGTGATGTAGACCGCATCACTTACAGAGTGCTGACTGGCCTAAACAATATAGCTTTAGCCCTAAACGCCAAATACATCTGAAGGCGTGAAAAATGGCCCTTTACTTATTTTGTTTAATCAAGTAGTCGATGCAATTGACATTTCATCAAGCAGAAACAATTCTTTCATCCACACATAAAACACTGCAATTTCATTAAATCATGTTTATATATTACAGAACATTCCATACTTATTACATCTACCTGACTAGAATCTATGACTCTTTATCACCCACAACCCACTTATAGATTATCTCACCCACAACTCACTGATACATACATATTTAATCATCAGGAACCCATAGGCACTAAACAAAAACTCCACTCATGCCCAAGGGTAAATCAGTTTATTTCAATCCTAACATACCTGTCAATCAACAGGAGACGTAGGCAGGTGTTTATCAGCTGGGCTACAAGAGGACAGTTGTCACGTCGCACTGTTTCAATGCCCTTGCAATCCATCTTGTCATGTTTCTTGGGGTTAGTCCAGTAGAGGCCAGCATATCGTTTTTTGTTGATCAGGAGGTATGGAAAATACACCTGCAGACAGTTGTGAGAAGTATGTTCAGGAAACAACAAAACAGACTGGTTATAAAAACCATGTTTTACCACTGACCAGGTTCTAATTGTGGGTAAAATGTCCACTGGTCTACAAAAATATGGGGCTAGAACTATAAACATCTCAAGGCATGAGAATGAGTCCTTTACTTTTACTGACAATGACATCAGCCAACTGTCCGCTAAAGCACTGGTTCCCAATTATTCCTATTTTCAAAGGTCTGTCATGGACTCATACGTCTTTTCACTTATACTTAAAAAAAACAAAAAAACACTGGGTAAGTCTATATTAGTCTTTGTCTTAGTCGAGGTTTCAACATCACTGTGATCGGGTATACCCATACTTGCTCCGTTCCTGTGCCAGTGCGAATCAATGGAAATGTCCCTTAGCGTTGCACTTGAAAAACTGGTGAACAAACAACTAGTCCCGCAACAATCTAAAAACTGGGTAAATCAAAATTGGGGGGGGGGCGCTAAGTTTTTTTCCCCCTTGTTTCTGAATCATTGACCTTCTAAGTTTGTTACACGGACCACATAATGGGAACCACTATCATCAGCCTAGAAGTAGATACCAATCTTTAAGTCACTCTTATCTTTTGTGACTACTTATGATGATTTAACTAATAGATATGTATGTAGTGTCCTCTACAAGAACAGCAGCAAAGTAACATCTCATACAGTGTGAGCCCAGTATGTTAGAGGTCTAACACTTCCCTCTCCTTCTTCTTCTTCTTCTTCTTGTTCACCGGCTGTGAATTCCGGCGGTAAGTCGCAGTTGTTCGTCCAAAATGGACTTTAGGCTTTTTACCTTGACCTGAGTTTTGCGTGTACATCCGTTTTACTGACTTATTTGTTTGCAGTTCTCGTTCCCCGCCTCTCCGGCAGATGTACTCCGACTTCGAGGGAAGACGTCAAGCCTATTTCTAGGTTGACTGTGGCCATTGTTTTGTGTGGGTCGAGATGGTGCCTCATTTGTGTGGTGTCCTCTTTGACCTATAACAGGTGTGGCTCCCGGAATATCGTCTTTAAGGCAGCCCTAGGTAGAATGGTCAGCCCTCAAGAAAAGGCAGGGGCAGATCATGGGCATTCCCCGCCATCCAAGGAGGCTTCCATAAATGCAGAGCCGACACATGATGCTCTGGTTCTGGGCTCACCCAAGGAATCGTCACGTCCTGCCCATGACTGCTTAACCTCACAACCGTGTATTGAGCTTCCCGCGCTACAAGGCTGCACTCTTCGGAGATCAGCGGGGAGCGGCCCGCAGGTCCAGGACTTTTGTGGCCACACAAATAGGTACATTCTTTTTCATCGCACGTTAGACACCTTTTACGTTGTTTCAGTTGTGCCCTTAGCACGACAGAATGGGGAAGCAAAATGCGTCAGGCGTGGCTTCACCTGTTTGGTTCCAACACTCAGGCGAGTGGGACCAGTGGATACGGACATTTGGACTTTTTCCTAATCAGTACGAATTATGATCGTCGGACTTTGAGCTTGCATGTGTGCCGTGGGGTATAACTTTGTCGGACATTATTTCCTAGCCAGCATATGAAAAGTTGCTGCCGTGGTGTACCTCAGCGCGGTGACGACGACACTGAGGATTGATAGAGGATGTACGTAGGTAGGATCTTGCTGCGAGAAGTCGCCCACAAGAGATGTTACTCGTCTTGGCTGCGGGTAAATCTCTCGGTCAGGGTTGAGTCTCAGCAGCACAGTTTTCCATTCGCTCCCGAATTTTAACCGAGAGTTGTCATTTGATGGTTAATTTAGCAAGCAATCCTTGAGTTTTGTTAGACTTTTCACCCATGCGTTTGGGGGCGGGCTGGTGAGAGCCAGAAAGGACACTACACCTCTAGGGGCCGCCAGCTCCGAGATCCCCTGCCAACTCAATGCTCATTTGAGACATTATCCGTGGCGCACGACGGGGACATGCAGCAGGAGTCTTGCATGAGGTTCCGTAAAACCAGAACAGTAAAGGGCTGGCGCCCGAGTGGGGTACGGAGTATCTCCTTATACGCATCACATCAGACTTAACTTTGCCTCATGCCTGTGACCGAAATCACCGCGCCACACTTCCCTCTCAATAACACAGCTCACTGTGTCTGCATTACCATAACAGTTCAGTATGAATGCAGAAAATGAGTACAGAGGTGTCAAATTTGTAATTTATATTCTAAATAAATAATTCCCAAATTGTGATCACCTGACCTCCAGGTTGACGGAAAATCTAAGAGGCACGTGATTGATACCATCTCAGAAACAACCTCAATCCTTTTTTTTTGTTTTCTATGATTCTAATATAGATTGTCTTTTTTTTATTGATTATAATGTGACTTAAAATGTAAGCAGATCCTTGGCTGGCCTTTTAAAATACGATTAAATGCGTAGGTCTTATCTAATCGGAACGATTGTTCTAAACGATTTTCTGAGTTGCGCTGACCAATGTGTTTCTCTGTGTGGTTTCTCGGACTAAATTTAAATCGTCTTGTGTTCAGACACCAGATGGCAAAGCAAAAGTGACCAACAGGACATCATATTGTTCAACAGCAGCTACCTCACACCATTGCACTCTCCAAAAACATCCACCAACCTTTTCAAACTCCAAGCGGATTGGATTGACAAACTTTGTGGAGATGTATTCTGCAGCATGCTGACCTAATTTCATGGCTTCCTCGACTGTGCTGGCACCGAATTTGACCATGACTGAGTCTGTATCGCCATAGATGACCTGGAAATGGCACAGAAAGTCATATTTTTATTGTCAACATTCATACAGGGAACAAATTTTACAGTCAGACTCAAAAAGTAATCACTATCATCACACCCTGTTTCATCTGAAACATCAGGTCTAAAGTTATGTTCAACTTCTCCATGAACTTCTGTTCCGCCTTATTCTCTATTTCACTTTCATCAGCTGTAAAATCTAGCGGAAAATTATGCTTGTTCGTCCACTTCAAGACTTTAGTCCTGGCCCAGAACTTGAGTTTTGTTTGCACATCTGTTGAAGGTTTGGCTTATTTCCACGTCGACTTCAAATTAAACTCCCCTAATTAGTAGACTTCTATGACACACTGGTTAGGATGCAGTGGGTCAATGCCCACGCCCCCCCCCCCCACCCCTCTATCCCTGCAGCGAAGCCCTGGAACCCACTCAGGGATTATTCTGTTCAAATCTATTCACGTCATACATGTCTTTTGCCTGACTTTCAAGGCAGAAGGTTTCTTTTTTTAACTGATATTGGATACCATTTTGATCCTGCCAAATATGGATAGGAAATTTCCTGAGAAATAAATACTGCACAATATTGAATACATCATCTTTCAAGTATATATTGATCTAAACATAAAATGCTAGCACAATATGACCATGGACAGAAGTGTAAAAATGGCTTTAAGAAAATGGTTATGAAGTAATGAACTCATCATTATGGAATGACTTTAACAGTGCACAGTACGCTAACCTTGGCATTGTGGGCGTAGCCATTCTCCTTGTTGTAAGTCTCCTCCACATGTTGCTTGGTCATTTCAATCATGAGACGACCAAACGCTGTCACACTCTGTGGAACATTGCAAAGTCCAGTCTGGTCACATGTACACTTTCTATCACAACCAATTACTAAGGTGACAGTAAGTAATACATTTCACGTGAAACAGCATCAATTTCTGTCCTTAATTAATGTATTTATGCTTGTTTGGTAGAATCATTTTCCCCTGTGTATAATGTAGAGCAGTGGTTCTCAGCTTTTTTCGCTGCTGCACCCTTGTCGTGTTAAAAAAAAAAAAAAAAATCGCAGCACACCAACACTTAAAGCGGTTTGAATACTTAGGAAAAATAAAAGCACAGTGCAAATTTATTGTTCAGTTGTCTTTAATGCGATGAATGAAACTGTCTGGATAAATTTGTCCATTATTTCCTTTTTGTTTATTGTAAGTTAAGTTAACTGTACCTTCAAACCACTTAAAGATTGCTCCTGTATCTGTTTTTTAATGTGAGCGTACGTTGAGAATGTACTGCAGCCTTGCCAATATTAGCATTGTCTTCTGAATATACCTGCATCCAGAACTCTTCTTGACTTCCTTCATGGTTTTTCTGTTTTAAACTGCTGTCTTCGCTGATCTCAAGCATCCAGAACTCTTCTTGACTTCCTTCGTGGTATTTCTGTTTTAAACTGCTGTCTTCGCTGATCTCAAGCATCCAAAACTCTTCTTGACTTCCTTCGTGGTATTTCTGTTTTAACTACTGTCTTCACTCATCTCAAGCATCCAGAACTCTTCTTGACCTCCTTCGTGGTATTTCTGTTTTAAACTGCTGTCTTCACTCATCTCAAGCATCCAGAACTCTTCTTGACCTCCTTCGTGGTATTTCTGTTTTAAACTGCTGTCTTCGCTGATCTCAAGCATTCAGAACTCTTCTTGACTTCCTTCGTGGTATTTCTGTTTTAACTACTGTCTTCACTCATCTCAAGCATCCAGAACTCTTCTTGACTTCCTTCGTGGTATTTCTGTTTTAAACTGCTGTCTTCGCTGATCTCAAGCATCCAGAACTCTTCTTGACTTCCTTCGTGGTATTTCTGTTTTAAACTGCTGTCTTAACTCATCTCAAGCTTCCAGAACTCTTCTTGACCTCCTTCGTGGTATTTCTGTTTTAAACTGCTGTCTTCACTCATCTCAAGCATCCAGAACTCTTCTTGACCTCCTTCGTGGTATTTCTGTTTTAAACTGCTGTCTTCGCTGATCTCAAGCATCCAAAACTCTTCTTGACTTCCTTCGTGGTATTTCTGTTTTAAACTGCTGTCTTTGCTGATCTCTAGCAGATTTTGAAAAATGTTTGATTATTGTTGTGGCACCCCCGGCATACGCTTGTGGCACCTAGTTTGAGACAGCTGCTATATAGTATGTGTGATGACGTATGTGTGTGTCTTGCTTGCCTCCTCTCTTTCTCAATGCTCTATGAAAAACCACTGTTTGCGAGAATCTAGTGATGACTAAATATCTGCAACTATTTCTGCACTGTGATTTAGTGGCTGGCACTGGTAGCAGAGTTGGTTGACATATTCTGTGGGAGTCCCTAAAGTCTAGACACTTGGGCAAAAATAAATTTTTTCAAGAAATGAAATTTAACAATATTTTATTCACTTGAAACATGGCTTTTAATATGATTTTCATCCTTTGCAATGCAAAGGCTGAGATGCGCTTTGCAAAACTGACGTTTGTTTGTTTTAGTATCCAGAAGCCATGAGTTGTTAACCCTTAGGCTCGGTATTATGGATATCGCAACCTTTTGGCCTTGATTCCATTGTAAATACCGTAAATCTGGGAGAAAATGTGGCTTTCCTGCCTACCCCCGGGAGTAAACCCGGACCACAAGGAGTTCGTCGCCCGGTCTCCGCAAAATCCGGTTTAGCCAACTACGCTAGACGTAAACTGGCTGTTCAAAAAATTCAAATTGCCATCAACTTTAGTAGATTCACTTTTCATTTCCTATGTGTCCAGACTTTAGCGATACCTTCTCTGTCACTTGATTGTGCAGATATATGACCAATGTTAGCAGCTGGTAAGCCAATGCAGAAGCCTTTTGAAATCTCATTTATCAAAATTACCTAGAAATAAATCAACCACATCAGAGGGAAAACTGTCTTGCCAGCCTACCTGAGAGATCTCCAGACAAGGTAGTTTGCCAACCTGAGCTCCAGTGAAGCCGTACACAGAGTTGGCAGTTATCTTCAAGGCTAGCTGCCTTCCATCCAGCACCTTCTGCTTAAACGGGTCAGTCTCCTTTTTGAGGTCTGCTTTGGCTCTAAGATATTAAATAAATATAAATTACTCTAAGAAATGAAGGATTACATCTCTATATTATGATTGTGTCGTGTGCCAGTTAGTCAAGTCAGAAACAGACTATAGTTAGTCAAGTCAGAAACAGACTATAGTTAGTCAAGATTTGTTTAGCTCAAAGACAATTTTAGTTTAGGTGAAACAAGACTATACTTAAAGCTCCAATAACAGCTAAAGCTCTTGATGGCATTAAAACGTCAGAACTCCGTGCAGCACGAATAAAGCATTAACCCTGTGCGTGACACACATGCATGGCCCCCATAGTGGTCAGCTATAAGACCTGACCAAGAAGATTCGTGGTTCTTCTTCGTCGATTATTCTGCGGTTCTACGACAGTCAGTCGTTGCTTGATAAGTTGTCAATAATTGAGTTTCAATAAGTGTTCAAAATTATTCCCGATGATTCAGCTTCAAAGATGTTTCTCAATTTAACGCCAAAATGATAGTTCAAGTACTAATAAGTTTTCCTCTAATGCAGATGAGAAAAAACTCAGAATATCTTAACGTATGCAAGTAACGATAGTGTTGTACCAATATTTCCCTTAACATGTCTAGTGTGAGTGAAGACAATAGTGAGACCATAGCTCTTTAACCAGGTTTTAAGACCAGCAAGGTTGGTTCAGGAGGCAGCAGTGTAGTCTGAGTAAAGAGCAGCCTGATTTGGGCACATGAAGCTGTTTGGTACAACTCATGAGTCTCATCCCATCTCGTTCAGCTGCGTGATTTTGTATTGGTTCCCACAAGTTGTCCTATGTTCTATGGGTATTATAAGATGTCTCCCTTCGCTGTCTATATATAGCGTGCCAAGAAGTGACTTAGGTTTGTTCAACGAGGTCGACACACTTTCTCCCAGATAAAACTGTGCAGCTTTCTCTTTGCAACCCTCTTTTCTGTGAATTAGTGTCATTTCTGGAATGTGTTGTTGTGATTAGGTCTCAGGCACCACAGGCTGCTGTGTGCACGGAAAAAAGTACTTCCTCAGTTGCAGAACTGTTCAATAGCACCCCCCCCCCCTTTTTAACCGACAGATTATACGTCTCCTCACAGACTGTTTGTGGCATAAGACAGTAAGAACATTATTTCATCTTTGTAATGATCAAGAAAATGTGTGGTGAATTGTCTAATTCTGACAAAAATATTAATTAGGAATATAAACACTGGCAGAATCAATCAGATTTCACAGAACAACAATTAAAACTTACTTTTTTCTGGCTGACAGCAGGTGCTCCAAAATTTCTGGCAACAGTCCTTTTCTAACAGAAGCTTTGCAGAAATAGTTGCCAGATGGGGTTTTGATAAACTGGTCTTCGGTGAGTCTGTTTTTTTTTTTAAAGAAAACAATGGATAAAGAATATAAGCGGCAACTTTTGAGTCCACAAAAACACTTCTCTAACTGCAGATTCTACTTGCCAAATACTAAAAAGGAAACAAAATATGTAGTCGGATGACAACCTTTCAACTCATAAGAATCTTTAATACCCATCCTTTTGATTAGCTGAAAGTGTACCCTAAGAAACCAGATAAAGAGAAGAAGAAGCAAAAGAATTGTTGAATATGAGTCTTTTTTTTTTTTTAAAGATCCAGGGGAGTGAAACCTACAACCACTAAGCAGAGGCTCGACAAGCCAAAATCTTGGTATTAACAGGGTGAGAGGGTTAGGTTCAATGCAGAACTAATGCCTGGCCTGAAGCATACACTAGAATCATCAACATATGCTCAAATGTTACTAAATATTGTAACACTTTCTCAAGGTCCATTGTGTCAAGAGGTTGTCAAAAAAATTATATAAATATGTTTGTTGTGCACAGATATGACACAATAATAAACAGTTTTTTGTTTGCACTCACCAGCTGTAAACCCCCGGTGGACAGACCGGGTTGTTCATCCATTGCTGGTTTTTGGATTTGTCTTAGGACCTGAGTTTTGCACGTGCATCCGTTTTACAGATCTTGCATGTTTGTATGCAGCCTGTTGGTTCCTTGCCTCTCAGGTAGATGTACTCCAGCTTTGAAGGAAGCTCACCATTAGTCGACTCTTGCGACATGCTTGTTGGGGAGGCAGTGTGTCTGTTCTTGTTTTTCTCACACTGGGACCCCGAAACCCACACAGGGATAATAATCAGTAATACATTTAATGTTTAGCTATGCGGTTTCACATTTGTTGCAAGAAAATAAATTTGATTTCAACAAGAAGAGTTTTTACATCTACTTCTTTGAGTTTTCAAGACATGAGATACTAAAGACTTCCTTGGTGTTTCTCCAGTTTCAAGAGTTACCAACAGCTCATGTATTCTTCTTGTGTAGAATGTTCTTTATAATGTTGAAATGTAGTCAGAATAAAATCTTTCTGATCTTACTCTTCAAAATTTACTAATTTTTAAATTTGAATGTAAGATCATTGCAACTCCGAGACAACAATAAGGTTGATAAGAGTAAAACACTGCAACATTCATTCTTCCTCCCGTTACTTCCCAATAGGGCATAGGCCCTAACCATCCCATGCCAAATCATTCAATCCTTTTCTATTGCATGCAACTCACACCATGTCCTCCCATTTTTTTTTTCAATTCCCCTCATTAGCAAGATTGGGGGGGGGGGGGGGGCAACGTTGCTTTTATTTCTACACATTTGTGGGTTCCAGTGCAAAGATATTCTAATTATACTGTTCTCAGGTTTTCTCAGAAGTATGTCCTATCTAACTCTAGTGTCTTTTCTTCCCCTCTTGACTCACTGGAGACTGCAACACTGAGATAACAATACAGGCTGTCAAGAGGAGATAACAGTAACATTTGGATAACAACAACAACTGTAGTCACCCCTCATGTTTGATTGCGGCTGGATTCAGCAGTGATGTGTAGCAGAGGTTGTGTGCCATCATGATCGATGGGTATAGGGAAGCAAAATCCAATGTGGCAATTGGAACATCATAATAGCTGTGGAAATAAATTATGCATTCAATAAACACAACAATATATCTACTAACAGTTTCATACCTCCCCCATGCCATGCATTACAGACATACAAACAGTAGTCTTTAATCCTTTTGTCCCATAAAAATCTAAACAAAAAATAAACATAATAACTTTTTCCCACAGTGCATTAGAAAGAAACTTTCAAATAACTTTTTGAAAGTCTACCCACAGAAATTAAAGGAAGAGAAAGAGCAGAAGCAGTTGAAGTCTTGGTTAGTTTTTATACAAATCCAGGGGGTTGAAACCAATGACGACTGAGAAGACAGCAAGTCTGCTAGACATTGCACTGCACTACAAGGCCCCAAATTCACAGACAAAATGCTTAGTAAAACCATAACACCAATCAAATCAGCTTTATATTAGGAGAAAGTAAAGTAAAGTAAAGATCCCTTTACACGCCCTTATGCGCATCGGGCATATGGAAAGAGCACCCATATTTTTACAGACCAATCGGCACTCTGTGGGTAATGTGGTCAGCATTACGCCGGACGTCTTTACTTTCCCAGGACAGCCCATCCTGGTACCCATTTGAGGCTGGGTTGACCTGCGATGTCCCATACCACGATAAAAATCCACGCAGCCCGCGGTGGGTTTCGATCGCGGTACGTTGGATTACGAGTCAGACTCGCAACGCCTCAGCCACGGACGCCACTTATATTAGGAGAAGTAATTACTAAATACAAGCAGAGCAAATAATTAACTGATTTCGCTCCCTCTGACCTAACAAAACAAAAACAAGATAGCCAGTTGGAGCATCAATGTCACAAAAACCAACATATCCATTTTTTTACCCCACTATCTATTTTTTGCAAAGTAAATATAATTATATCCAACATCTCTACATGCTATGTAGCTGCAACTAATACCACAAAGATATATAGGCATATTCACCACTACCCCAAGACAGCATGCCATTTTTTTTTTTGAACGACAACTCAAGATCTCGGCACTTAAGGGAGGATAAAGTTAGTATCAATATATTTGTAGGATTTGTGGCTAGAATAAGTAAAGAAACTCATACCACATATTCGGCATCTGGTGACAGTCTCGCCTAATTTATTCTGTCAGCTAACTGGCACTCCGTAGGTGATGCGGTCAACATCATACTGGCTCTGGTATTTTCAAGGACACTTCCTTGAGCCCATTTTAGGATAGGCTGATCCAGACACTCAGTTTTATTTTACAACAGGTGTGTAGAAGGAACAGTAATCACAACATAACAGCAGGTGTGTGTGTATGTAAGTATGACTTTTAAACAGGTAGCATTTATGTATCAAAACATACACTGTGATTTTAAAATATTAACTTGCATGATTTGATTAGCATGATTAAACTGAATATTTGAAATATAACAGCACAGTTTGCTTTTCTTGATATACAGGGACATAGAGAACTGCTTGAAACAGAGACAGGAATCAGACCATACTGTAATAATTTACAACACAATGTATGACAATTTGTTTTTTAGATGAACATAACAGTCAAAGTATACAGAGGAATGTTGATGAAATTAGAACACTAGAGAATATGGTGGCGACCCACACACAAAAGGTACACAATAAAATAAAGAAAATAGAAAAAAAGAAAAAGAAAATTAAAAGGATAAAGAACTAAGCATTTAATGAATATTTAAAAAAAATAATAATAAACATGATATGAACAAATAAGATACGACAAAGAACTAGTACCCCTTGATAGGCTCGATGACTGTTGCCCCTTCATACTCATCTCCAGTCTCCACTTTATGAGCAGGTAGAACCAGATCTTGCTCCTTTCCCTAGACATAAAATCATAAATAAATCATAAATGATCAAGTACAGGTTCATGTTCAACAGACAAGGGATGTCTCAAAAGTATAGAAATAATCTGCTGCTGGCACATCTTCAAGATGAACAACAAAGGGCTTAGATTGAATCATTTGCTGACACAGGTAATTTTTTCACATTCATTGGCTCTAAGCTTCTTCAAAAAGTTCTGGTTGTCTGGCAACTTTTGGACTTTGGTCTTGAGTTTTGCATGCACATCTGTTTTACAGATTTGACTTACTGTAAACAGACTGCTGGTTCCTCACCTCTCAGGCAGATGCACTCTGACTTTGAAAGAAACTCGCCTAGCCAGTTGCCTTGTATGACATGCTTGTCAGGGAGACAGTGGGTCTATTTCCTGACAGATTTATAAATTTATATTATAGAAACAAGTAGTGTTTGACAGATCTGATTGAGTTAACAAGTCTAATTATTTAAGGTCCGACAATTAAGTAATGAGACTGATTTTTTTTATGGCTAAGACACAAATGCCATCTATGATTCACAGAATTGCATCTAAAGATGCAACCTTCATCTATTATCTGGCAACTTTCCATCGCCGCCCGATAAGCAGACAACAGACAAGCCGCGATTTTGTTAACCTAGTCAGAGGTATATTGTTATGTAATCAGCATGGAGCAAAAAAGCTGACATTAAATTGTTTAAAACTTAGAAAAAGTGCAATTGCTACAGTTGAATCGATGTGACAAGTTTATGGGGATAATTGTTTTTCTCATGCACACATTTTTAGCTGGTATTCACGGTTCAAAAATGGTGTGGATGCTACTTGCCCTGGACACCCAATTTCTGTTTGTAATGAAGAACTTATTGTGAAATTCCGAGAACAGTTACAAGAAGATCGTTGTTCGACTGTGAGGATGATGATAGATGAATTTGGTGTTAATACAGAGACTATACGTACAATTTTAGTGGAAGATTTGGGCAAGAAAAAAGTTGCTTGCCGGTTTGTATTCAACACCTGTCAATTTGTTTATTCTTCGTGACAATGCACTGGCTCAAAGGGCTGTAGTTGTACAGACATTTTTGGCTCCAAAACAAGTGTATGTTCTGAACTATCTATCATATTACCCAGATTTGTCTCCCTGTGATTATTTTCTATTTACAAAATTAAAGTTGCCATTGAAAGGAGGCTACTTTGACGATAATGATGACATACAAAGGGCAGTAACATCGACTTTAAGGACCATAACAACAGATGAACTACAGAGGTTGTTCCAGTGTTTGTTAAATCGTGTCACTTGCTGTATCAATGAACAAGAGGCTTACTTTGAATAAAATACAGGTTATATCTTCAACTGTTGATTATTTTAATTTTTATGGAATTAGTCTCATTACTTAATTGTCGGACCTTGTAGATCTAAGATTTCTAAAACATAATTTGCTAACAGACTGAAGACAGATTAATATTACAGAAACAATTTGTTGAAAGATTTATAAAAATAATTTTACACAGACAATTACTGACAGATTAATGATAGATTAACAGATAATTTATGACAGATTAAACCAAAGAAACAACTCTAATGACACAAGGCTGATTTGGTCAAGGCCCTTTGGGAACAACAGAATCAGTAGAAAAACAAGATTATTATGGCCTGGAGAGAATGAGGCACCTGGGTGTAACCAGGGGGTCTGGCCGGCTCACTACTCAGAGTAAGGCAAGACGGACATATAACCAGATTGTGACCAGTACCATCAGTATTGGAACTCTGCGCTGGCTGCTGAAGATGAGAACAGAGCACACATCCACATGGGATTGCCCCGAGTGCTGTGATATCAATACTTGACTCAACTCAACAACTCCAATGATAGATTTATGATGTGTAAAACAGATCACTTGTCAGATTTATGCTTATGATTACCCATAACTTATTCCTGAGAAGTATATGTCATAGTTTCTCCTTGTATACTATTTTCACAAAAGATATTAAGATGGTACAAATGTTCCACAGCAGACACTGCACTTATTTTAGAGGGATTTTCCAGGATGGCTGCAAATCAAGAAACTACTATTACTGGTTTTCATTTGTACAAAAGTCTTTAAAAACACTGCATGCCCAGGAGACCTATTTTCTCCCATTCCTGAAAACTGTCTAGGAATGCAAAGTTCCAAGAAAGAGAACTGACCACCACAATCTCATTTATCATAGCCTAGGTAAGGTAATTGCAGTTCCACCTTCATAGCAAAAGGGTCATCCAATGGTTGCTTCCTATCTGAAGCCAATCAAAACCACAAAGAATGCCTGTCACTGTCTCTTGTAAAAACAAGATTGACGCAGACTGCAGTCTTAGTAAATCTCACAGCGTACAAGAACATTAAATGCATAAAGCTGCAGCCAGAAGTGCCAACACAAGCAGTCCAACACTAGAAATGCAGTTCCTCATCGATGACACAACAGCTACAACAGATCAGCAATTACACACTCAATAAATAGCATGAAGTAACACAAGTTCTCTGGCAACAGACCACTCGCCATTTTCTGAATTTGCAGTTCACGCCACAAATCAAGTTTGGCAGTCGAAGAGAATTCAAAATTAAATGCATAGCTCACAGTGCCACACCATGTACTCAACTCAGTAGGTGGGCAACGGAACCAAATCCTTTAAGTCGAAATATGGAGGAAAAGTAACAGTTAACTATTCTGAAAGCAAAAACTTGCCACAACTAAAAGCAGTAAAATTGCCTATCCACCATATTGGCCAAAAGCCCCAACAGCCTAGAATATGTAACAGCCTAGCACTTCTCACTTCAGCAGCAGCATCAGCTAAGGGACACACTTTTACCTATTATGTCCTACACAATAATTGTAAATCCTACCTTTCTTAGCAGCTGTGACATGACCTTGATCTGTTGCCCTCTGGACAGTAGGAAGGGCAGGGGTACACCAGTCACACGAGCCATCTCCATGTAGTTGATGACACACATCAGTTTCTCCAGAAGCCGCAGAGGCAAGATGGCATCCTTCAAACAGTATACAGCCAGTCTCCGGCGTGTCTGCTCATTCCCATTCTGGTCAGTGAAAGAAGAAAACTAGGACTTTAAGTCAAGTGTCTGAATCTGCCATTCAATACCCATTCAACAGCATTTAGAATATATCTGTACGTGCTCTGTTTTCCCTAGAAGACGTCAAAGGGTATGGTTCTTATATTTTTAGTTGGTTACAGTCGACAGAATATCCATTCCATTCCTTTTAAAAACAACAGCAAAAAATTCGACCACATTCAACCTGCCGTTGGCAACGAATCACCAAAGTCTCTGGTTATATTTGTCGTCAGACAGAATATCCTCGCTATGCAACAAACCATTCATTCCATAAGTGCTCGGAACCCCTCCTCAATATATATCTCAGTGTGTAGCGGCCAACAACAGCCGTTCTGAGTTATTATCTTTCGGCCTTCTGGATAGTGTTCTTGTCTGGCTTCATCCCCTTGTCATGTCATCACAATCAACATCACTGCACAATGGGCATTCCCCCTGCTCAGTCCACTCGTGCAGCAGCCACTCCAGGACACTTTGATTTACTGTTCCCATGAGAAGTTGATTATAGTGTCTCTTGTCTAGATCTTGAAGAGGGCAGAAATGTGCTTCACAATGCTTTACTCCTAGGTCAGGCAATTGTGCTAACATCAGCATCTAGTTGGTTATTCATTTATGTAAACTCCTTTCTTCACCATTTACCTGAAGACTAACATTTTATCAACTAATTTCCCTTCAGCATTTTGAGCCCGTGAGGTTCATTCCTGCAAATATTACCTGCCTCCATTTATCTCTGTGATTAATTCTCTTTTCCAGATGGTGATTCCAAGTGTCTGCATGTATCTCTCAAAAATCTTCTTGGTCTGCCTCGTGGTCTAGGATCATTCAAATTTATTGTGTACAGTTTTTCCCTTTCTGCCATTATCTCTTTATGCCCCAGTTATTTCAGTCTATTAGCCCTCATAATGCCACTGATCAATGATGATTTAAACAGATCCACTCCAATAAAAACTTTCCTGGAGATTGTAATATATGATCACCTCAAATGAATATTGTATTATGTTATACACCCACCTGAAGATCTGTAATGATGGAATGTTGGACATCCTCTTTCTGTTCTTGAAGAAAATGGAAGGAGACAGCATTCAAGGTGTAAGAGCGCAGTTTGTAGTCTCGCAATAAAATCTGGTTGGAAGAAGACATTACAATCAAACATTGCTTTCAAACAGACTGGTGAATAAATTCTTGAAAGGCACTAGCATAACACCTTTTTACACCCACAGACTGGCAAAACAGATAATGTTGCGTAAACCACCTGACGTAACCAAAAACAAAAGTAGATAGCAGTTTATTTATGATACCAATGATATCAAGTTAGTTTTCAGTTAAAGGAGTTTTTGCTGCTGTTTAGGTGTTAGAAAAAATCTTACACATCATGTGTGAAATATGCTGGCTATTAATCAGTTAGCCGACAGATTATCCTCATTGCATATCAGACAAAGTCTATAAGCTCTTGGATCCCATCTTCGTGTGGCGACTGATAACACCAGTTCCGTGTTGATTTACTATTCTTCTTTAGCTACCTGCATAGCGTTCATGTTTGGCGACACCTCTTTTGACCTTAAGTTCTTGTAGTCTTATAAGTGTTGCCGATTCAACGTCGTCTCCTAAATCATTCTCTCGTCCAGCCTGCTTGAGAGCATTGAGAATGTTGGCCCAGTCCTCTGCTTTTTCTGTACGTACCTTGGCCCAGCCAGCAAGCCAATCTGCTCGTTCATTCCCTCTTACCCCTGAATATCCTGGGACAAAAATGAAATTAATTCCTATCAGACGAGATTTCCTTAGCGACCACAGCGATTTTCTGCGAATCCATCCTATGTTCTATCTTCTTGAGCATGCTCATGAACCACTTCAAAAGCATGCATAGGAAAAATGCTGTGTCTCTAGATACATCACTGCTTTTGTTGCCGCCATCACCTCCATAGTCAGACTATTTGTAGTCGAGACAACAGCCCTGCTTCCTTATCTTAGTTTTCCCTTCGACCAGAACCGTAAAAGCTGGCTATGAAACAATGTGGTGTCGGAATCATACAGCTGCTATATGATAATGTAGAAAGTTCTGGCAGCTCATCCGGACACTCCTGCAACCCACGGGTCAGCTGTAGACCACCGATTTAAGAAGAATGACTAATATAACTATTTTCATATGTTGTAGTTATCCTTTCTTCTTCTTCTTCTTTTGCGTTCAGCCTTAAAAGGGTGGCTGGCAGTTTGTACTGTGATACACTTCTTCTTCTCCATAGCATTCACTAGCTGTAAACTCCAGCAGACAGTTCTGGTTGTTCGTCCATTGTACTTACACTTTTTCTACACCATAGCATTCACTAGCTGTAAACTCCAGCAGACAGTTCTGGTTGTTCGTCCATTGTACTTACACTTTTTCTACTCCACAGCCTCCACTGGCTGTAAACTCCAGCAGACAGTTCTGGTTGTTCATCCATTGTACTTACACTTTTTCTACACCATAGCATTCACTAGCTGTAAACTCCAGCAGACAGTTCTGGTTGTTCGTCCATTGTACTTACACTTTTTCTACACCATAGCATTCACTAGCTGTAAACTCCAGCAGACAGTTCTGGTTGTTCGTCCATTGTACTTACACTTTTTCTACTCCATAGCATTCACTAGCTGTAAACTCCAGCAGACAGTTCTGGTTGTTCGTCCATTGTACTTACACTTTTTCTACTCCATAGCCTCCACTAGCTGTAAACTCCAGCAGACAGTTCTGGTTGTTCGTCCATTGTACTTACACTTTTTCTACACCATAGCCTCCACTAGCTGTAAACTCCAGGAGAAAGTTCTGGTTGTTCATCCACTACTCGACTATGGTCTTGATCTAGAAGGAGTTTTGCATGCACATCTGTTGTATACATCTGATTTATCTATATGCAGACTGTTGGTTTCTTGCCTCTCAGGCCGACTCACTGTGAATTTGAAGGAAACACCCTTAATTAGTCACCTCCTATGACAAGCTTAATGTGGAGCGGTGGTTCTGTACTTTGTTTTCCAAAATGGATCCCCAGAACCCGTGCACAGACTGTGATAATAAGGCCCTGATATTTGCCGCTTTCAGCTCAACAACCCACTTTCAGCTAAGTTCTAATCAGTGGCCTTTTACAACATGACCGTAAGGGGGACAGTGTGTTCAACCTCTACCCCAAACAACCTAAACCAAAATCCACACAGGAAATAGTTATCATTTGTAAAGTGGGGGAAGATCGGAAAACTCTAAAACAGCTTTCATGATCTATTCAGTGAGATATAAATGTCCTTGCTTCAACTTATCATTACCATCATCAAGAGTCTCCGCATGCGTGCATGTGTGTAAACAATGTCCACTGGAAGCTATCTTACTAAAAATAACAAATCAATCTGACCGCCCATTAAATAAAGGTTCTACTAAATTACCAATCTGCACAACAAAAAATGTTGCAAAATCATGCAAAATCTCAAAACTGGAAGAAATACACTGGTAAGAAATGTTTGAACATGGAGAGAACTTGCAGAAATATTAGAACAAAAAGAAACGTGTAATTACCTGTAGTAAATCAAACTGTACTCTTCCTTCTATGTTGACGACCTTATTTTCTCGTTTTCCCATCTGTTTGCTCTGAATCATTGAGTCCTTCAGCACTGACTTTATGTCCTTTACTCTACCCAGGAAGAAGAAATCTTTCACCTAAAACAAAACAAAAGAATACAGGGCTGGTTATGGTTTATGATAAAAAATACTATTTCTTGATCTATGAAAGGTTTAAACAAGGCAGAAAACATAAAGACAAAATGCTGAGATAATGTTACAACACTGCTCCCTGAAAACATAAAGACAAAATGCTGAATTAACGTTACAACAACTGCTCCCTGAAAACATAAAGACAAAATGCTGAGATAATGTTACAACACTGCTCCCTGAAAACATAAAGACAAAATGCTGAGAAAATGTTACAACACTGCTCCCTGAAAACATAAAGACAAAATGCTGAGATAATGTTACAACACTGCTCCCTGAAAACATAAAGACAAGATGCTGAGATAATGTTACAACACTGCTCCCTGAAAACATAAAGACAAAATGCTGAGATAATGTTACAACACTGCTCCCTGAAAACATAAAGACAAGATGCTGAGATAATGTTACAACACTGCTCCCTGAAAACATAAAGACAAGATGCTGAGATAATGTTACAACACTGCCCCTAGAAAACATAAAGACAAGATGCTGAGATAATGTTACAACACTGCCCCTAGAAAACATAAAGACAAGATGCTGAGATAATGTTACAACACTGCCCCTAGAAAACATAAAGACAAGATGCTGAGATAATGTTACAACACTGCCCCTAGAAAACAAAAGGCCAAAATGCTGAAATAATGTTACAACACTGCCCCTAGAAAACATAAAGACAAGATGCTGAGATAATGTTACAACACTGCCCCTAGAAAACATAAAGACAAGATGCTGAGATAATGTTACAACACTGCCCCTAGAAAACATAAAGACAAAATGCTGAAATAATGTTACAACACTGCCCCTAGAAAACATAAAGACAAAATGCTGAGATAATGTTACAACACTGCTCCCTGAAAACATAAAGACAAAATGCTGAGATAATGTTACAACACTGCTCCTAAACATTTTTAAAAGTAAAGTGTCATCCTTTACAGGATGCTGCAGAACCTAGCATTTTTGAGCTTTTTATTTTCACCAGGCAACTTTACGTGCAGTAATTTGCCACTCTTTCCTGAACCGTTTGCACCAGACACCATATTCAAAATCACTGCAAAGCAGCCTGGTGCCAAATCACCTGTAGCTGAAACTGAACCTGGCTTATCTGAACAACAAAATACATTAGCCAAAATCATTCCCTTGACATGAACTCAGGATTATAGGGAAAGGTTATTATCAGGAAGAAATTGTCGCAGATGTTACTCTACTGTATACAGTATGTTAAGCTCTATCACTTCACACACTCAGCCGGCTCTCTAGCGTAGTTGGCTAAACCGGATTGCGCGGAGACCGGGCGACGAACTCCTTGTGGTCCTGGGTTCACTCTCGGGGGTAGGCAGAAAAGCCACATTTCTCCCAGATTTGCGGTATTTACAATGGAATCAAGGCCGAAAAGGTTGCGATATCCATAATACCGAGCCTAAGGGTTAACAACTCATGGCTTCTGGATACTAAAACAAACTTCACACACTCACAGCAGTGTAGACACAGAAGTAAGGGAACTGATAGATCAGCATTCAGACCCAGAAGATACCATCATCTACACAGATGGATCTGTGAAGCGCGGATCAAGGTCAGCATGGGCATACACAGCGCAAAGAAAGGGGAAAACAATACATGAGGACAGCGGCGCTTACCAGACAACCACGTCAAGCATGACAATGGAAATAGCCGCTGCTTCTAGAGCTTTAGCATGGGTATCCGAGCAAACCGCCACACAGGTAGTAATTGTCTCAGACTCAATGAATATGCTTCAGAAGATAGCAACAGGCAGTATGCGCTCTGAATGGATAGAAAGCATCAGGAAATCGCACTTAACCTCCGTAACCTGGATCTACACACCGGGTCATGCGGGCGTGAAGGGAAATGAGCGAGCAGACCAACTGGCAAGCACTGCACTAATGATTGCAGGAAAAAGTATGGACAGAGCAGACATAGTCAACGCTGTACGAACCGGGCTAGTGGAGAATGAGGAATCCCTGACACTAACACGATTGCGTGACATGGAGTTAAGCATGGTGATGCACGTCTTTGCCGTCTTCGAGGCCGAGAAAGGAGACAATATAACCAGCTTCTCATGGGGACAATTAGTAGAAGTACTTTAGAGTGGCTGCTGCTTCGGAGAACTGAGCACGCATGGGTATGCCCAATGTGCAGTGACATTAATTGTGATAACAGAACATAAAATAACATCTTAGTAGAGAGTCAGCAGTACGAAACCCAAGTTCAAGGTGTCTCCTTCGTGCCAAAGAACTGCATGGCTGTTGGGTGAACAGTCGTTAACGAGGGCAGGCAGGTCGTTGTAGGGGCGACGCCTGCTGGTGGATGTAATGTCCTAAGTCCCTTCCCCAGCTAATAATGAGGGTACTGCTGGGGTGACCGTTTATTAACCCTCATATAATTCTTCCGGTCAAAATGGACGCTAGGTACGGCCACCTTTTTTTTTTTTTTTTTTTTTTTTTAAAGCCGTGGCAAATATTTTTCCAGACGGTGGCCGTTGCATTTTTGCTCCATTTGTAGACTGGAAGGATGTAGTTTCGTCGCCCAGCTTCTGAGTTGAGTGCATGGCGTGACACTGTGAGCTGCGTTTGTTTTTCGTTGGCACAGGAGCGGAGCATGTGTGGGGTGACCCGTTTGCTATGAAGCTGAAACTAGGATTACCAGATTACCAGTGTCTATTAGGAGAATACTTTTGCTGCTGTGTTTTATTCAGACACAAGTTAAGCTAAAGAACATAGTATCCAGAAACATCTCATTGATAAAACAGTTGACATGCTCACCTTCAGATGATTGGATCTGTTGATGAGATAGGGGAAGTCAAAGTTCTGTATGTTGTAGCCAGTGACAATGTCTGGATCCACCTCTCTGAAAAACGATGCCCACTTCTGCAAAGACATTTATTAAATAAAGTTATCTTTTAACAGGTAAGCTTATCTCTTAAATTACACAGTACTGACCTTACTGATAGATTTTATCTTTATGTGCACCATCTTCTTTCTTTATGCTTACACTATCTTATACAGTGGAATTCCAATATTTGTCTTTTTTTTTATAAATTTGTCCTGTCTTTTCATTCACATTTTGTTTGAAATTCACCCGAAAATTCAATATTCATCCTTCCTCCAATGTGGCCGGTGAGTCATGAGACGAGAAAAGGAACCCTATCCCGGAAGTTTGCTATGCAAGATGACACCATCCCCCTTATGAGCAATATAAAGGGAATCTAACCTTCAATCATGCCTGTACAAAGACACTTTGGAGATCAAAACCTATTCTTCAATTTAAAGAAAATAAAAATAATGTCCACAGATAAAACTGGCTGTCACCCAAACAATAACAATAACTCATGAAGAAATTGAAAATGTTACCAGCTTTGAATATTTAGGATCCATAATAAGCAACAATGGAGACAGCATTAAAGGTCTATGGTTAAGCACCAGCAAAGAAATCAAAGTCACAATTTTGAGAGCATGAATGTTTCCTGTAGCAGCATCTGAGTCGTGGACTATCTCCCAGTCCTTAAGGAAGAAAGACTATCTCCCAGTCCTTAAGAAAGAAAGACTATCTCCCAGTCCTTAAGGAAGAAAGACTATCTCCCAGTCCTTAAGGAAGAAAGACTATCTCCCAGTCCTTAAGGAAGAAAGACTATCTCCCAGTCCTTAAGGAAGAAAATCAGTGCTTCTGAGCTGAAATGCTATAAAAAGATTCTCACAATACCATGGACAAATAAGAGAAGAAATACTGGCATTCGAAAAGATCTGAACATCAAGGAATACTGTCTAACAATAAACAGAATCTTGTCTCAGAAGCTGAAATATTTTGGCCAGATCAAGTGCCACAGCGGATTGGAAAAAATAATAGGAGACATGGCTTACTGACTGGGATGTCATGGTTACAAGCTTCTGAAAGCAACAATGCTAATATCTCTGCTTTGCTTTAGCCATCCATTTAATAAACACTTCAACAAAAACTGTGCTTTAGCCATGTATTTAATAAACACTTCAACAAAAACTGTTGTGCGGGAAGCAAGTGACAAACCTGTAGCAGCTCTGTCTCAGTTTCATATGACAAGACCTGGGAGCCAACTACTGGAGCACAGGCCTTCAGTGTGAACACATTCTTGATGAATGGCTCCGTCTCTCCCTGCCTGATCACCATGTTGGCTATCTGAATCACTGGGTCCTTGTTGGCTTCTGGGAAAATTCCTACAGAAACAAGCAGACAATGTGTTAAGGTCTTACTGTCTTCAATCATGACTTTTCTTATGATTTAACCCTTTTCCACACCTTCAGGTGTATTGGGCTGATAGGGCTAGACCTATATTTTACAGACCAATCGACACTCAGTGGTTGATGTGGTCAGCATCATGCCGCCCGCCTTTACTTCCCAGGATGTTTACCTCGTATCCATTTAAGGCTAGGTCAACTTTGGAGCCAAGGTTATTTTTGAAAAAGATTCCAGCACCATTTGGATTTGAACCCACTACCTTCTGATCCACAGGCAAGCGTCTAGCCGCTAGATTACGGCGGCTTCCTGATGATCATTATGCCGTAAAATAATTTCACACATCATTTTTTCAAACACTGCACTATCTCCATAATAAGGCTGGCTACAAGACATGAACTGCTACCGATGGGAATATTATGTGGAGGGGCACAGTCTCTTCCATGGTGCAACTCTCGCTCCACTGCCTGAAAGTTATTAAACCGCCGACCACAGGAATCAAATCAGCTCCCTAGCCTCTGCGCCACACATCATTAGAAATACATTTCATTTTGCTTCAGTTTTTCCTTGAGTTATTACACAATGTACATCACTCATAACTTCTATTTTTTCCTACACACAATGCATCCCTCACAATTACCTTTTTTTTTGACACACAATACATCCCTCACAATTACCCATATTTTTTCTGACACACAATGCATCCCTCACAATTACCTTTTATATCTACACACAATAAACCACGCATAATTAGTTTCTCTTTCCGCACATAACCACAATTATCTTTTCTTGGAAAACAACACAAAACCTACAATTATTATTTTTTCCACAATACATCACCCATAATTACGTTTTCTTCCCACAATACATCGCCTATATATACCATATCTTCCCATAACACATCACCCATAATTACCTTTTCTTCCCACAATACATCGCCTATATTTACCATATCTTCCCATAACACATCACCCATAATCACATTTTCTTCCCACAATACATCGCCTATATTTACCATATCTTCCCATAACACATCACCCATAATTACCTTTTCTTCCCACAATACATCGCCTATATTTACCATATCTTCCCATAACACACCACCCATAATTACATTTTCTTCCCACAATACATCGCCTATATTTACCATATCTTCCCATAACACACCACCCATAATTACCTTTTCTTCCCACAATACATCGGCTCTATTTACCATATCTTCCCATAAGACATCACCCATAATTTCCTTTTCTTCCCACAATACATCGCCTATATTTACCATATCTTCCCATAACACATCACCCATAATTACCTTTCCTTCCTGCACATTCAATATCAAAGCTGAGGATCCTGAAAGGTGCCACCTTCGACCACTCTCCTTCTGCCGGATGAGATATAAACTCCTCCCATGACACATCCACCTCCAGCTGACAGCGTGAAGTCCTCGACCATGATCCTGAGCTTGATTCACTGCCGTGAGGCCGGGTGCGAACATGGTACTTTCCAGCGGGAAGCTCTATCCAGTTACATCCAACCACATGGGTGTCAACCATGAACCTACATCAAGAGGTGCAAAAGAAATGTAACAATAATGTAAGGATTTGTTCACAATATAACTAAATACCATCAGATGTCATTTAACCATTAGTCAGACTAACAAAAGAAAAATTATGAAATGCCCAAGGAATACTTATAAAGAGAAAAGTTCTGACCAGGTAATTGAACATAGTCCTAAGTTCAAAAGCATAATGCTTAGTCGCAATAGACAAGCTGACTTCAGAGAATGTCTGATGACTATTTATTATACTAAACATTGATGAATCTGAAGGGAACACCATATTTTCAAAGAGATGTATTACATGTCCCTTTAAGTGAAGAAATACAGAGCCTTAATGACCACCTAAGGTTTCAAAGCATATATCGAGAAATAAAATCTTGATTCTGTACATAATATGTTATTGTATGCTAATGTGTACTCTCCCACCCCAAATCTCATGCGATCCTCAGATGTGGTGAAAGTGACATATATGTATGCCGCCTGAGCTTTTATTTCTAGTGTTAAGAACAAGAAAGTTTATATTTTCTCTATGTTATTCTTTCATGTTTGCTTCTTAACCCTGTCGCCTTGGCAACGCTAACCAAAAAAACACAAGATTAATGACCTTGTGAGAATTCCCCCCCCCCCCCCCCCCCAAATACTTGGAAAAAAAACACAATTTTACACAGATCTCAAACAAATTTGCAACAACTTATTTATCTATATTTTTAATTGTTTTTTTTTAATTAGGAAAGATATATCAAGGAAGTTATCGAACAGAAGGAAACACAAGGAAACATTAAATGGAAAACATTCCCTGCGGCCTAAAAAAAACTGTATTGGTTGACTCACACTGTGACCCCATGACCTCTACCGCCTGAGGCTTATAGGAAAATCTGACAACTGCTATTTTAGCTAATATATTCATATCCTGACCTCCTAAAAATGTACGCATGCGCAAACTCTGCCAATAGCATTAACTGTCTGTCTCATAAACACATCAATCTAGACAAGTCAGAAAGTGGATCAAAAAAGGAAGTCTTGGTTTTTTTTTGCGGTTTTTCTGGGCTAAAGGGTTACAGATATTTAACCTGAAATCTTGCACACACACACAAAACTTAGCTCAAAGAGGTCGCTTACCTAACTTCAAAGTCAATATTACTTTCATATGTTTGAAAGCCATGCTGTGCATAGCCAGGACATACAAAGCCTTGCTCTAGCAGCCTCTTGCAGGGAGCAATCAGCCTCGGTAAAGCCACAGTTATCTTCAGAAAGGGGATCTTCCTGTTGCCGTGGTACCCATAAATGCCTAAAATTAGCACAGTAAAGAAAAGTAGAATTTAAGACAGGAAACACAATATAATTTAACACTGCAGAATTAGATAATCTATTTCAAGCGAACAAAAGAAGAAGAAAAAGAAGAAATCATAATTTCAGATATGGGATATTCATTGTATGACTCAAAGATTGAAATAGTTTGACCACCCAATAAGAATGAACCCTACGACAGCAAGAATGTACAACAGGTAAATAGAAACTGGGAGACACAGAAGAAGATGGATTGAAGGAGTCACTGACAAGCTAATGCTTAACAACACTACAGATACAAAGCAACTGAGTGTGCTCTGGCTCAGCAACAGAACATCTGTTAAACTGTGATAACAAAAAACAGAACAAGGCAGTGACAAAAGATTGTATGATTTAAAAACACAGGAATTCATTTCATAAAGTGCTTTATTAAATAAACTAGTAAATTAACAAACTTATTACAAAGTTATGTGACTTACCAAACTCACCATATCATTTACAAAATAAAAAACTATGAAATTACGGCAACAGCATTTTTCAAACCAATATCAAATTAGGAAAACTGACAATCAGTATACAATGGGTGACTACACAGAACAGAGTAGGACCTAATGCTAGTCTGTTGTGATGCCTGTTGACTATCACATCTTTGCCTATCCCTTAAAATGTGATGCCGAACATGACAGGTGATAAGTTAAAATTCAGAATAATAACATACTCATATAAGATCATTCTGTAATTCACAAACACTATAAATGCATGAAGCACACACATTTTAAATCCAGGAGCAATAATATACATGTGCATTCCAAACATAAAAGGAAAATCCAATTCCTCAGTAGAACAAATTTTCTACCAAAGTAGAAGTACTCACTTTCCCTCATCACATAATCCACTGCCAGAATGGCCTGGACAATACCCTCCTTGTTGGACCTCATGTCCTTTCTCACCATCGTGTCCAGTGCATCCTGGAGTAAAATCAGATGACAGTGAGTGTGTGGCTGTGTGCGTGTGTGCCTGACAACAATTTATATGAAAAAGTATCTTAACCTTAAGATGACAACTGATGTGTGAACATCACAAAAACTCCACATGAAAGATAACACCTAACCCTAATAGGATGATATGTGAACATCACAAAAACTTGATATTAAAGATATCACTTAACCTCAGGATGACACTGATAAGTAAACATCATATAAATATCACATGAAAAAGTTTCGCTTCCTTTATTACCTAGACACATCTGAACCAGTCTGGCGTGGACTCTAGAAATAAGGCTAAAACTGAGTGATTTGCCAAAATATTTATTTCTTAATTCAGGACACTGCCACATGCATTACCACTCACATCACAAATTCCATAATTTAGGAATTCAGACTGACTCCGCTGTGTATGGACTATGAATACAACTGTACAACAATACATTTTCTTCCTATTGACATACAACTTCAGGTTCTTTATATTTGTATTAATCCACACCAAGATGTGTACCCAGATGTCGCTTCAATACAGAGGAAACATAGAGGCAAAATAATGAGCTGCTTTGTTCTTATCTGTTAGGTATAAGCTGCCAATTATTTTGCCATTTAGGAGTGAGAAGCAATAAATGAGACAATAACTCTGTTACTTATACATAAGGAAAGCAGATCTAGAGGTCAGCTATGCAAGTAATGGATAGACAACAGCATCTACACAGCACATAAGGTTTGCACCAGATGTATACTTAAAAACCTGATGCTGAAAGGTAAAACAGGACGAGAAAGAGAAGAAGAAGAAAAAATAAAAATAACTTTCCAAATTTGACTCCTTGGTTAATGACAAGATTATCCTTATCCGATAAGACTAAAACAAGTTGTGAGATATAAGAGTCAAAGATGGAGAGTCTAGGCTGACTTCAAAGACAAATCCGCAAATTTTCAAGTGGCCAATTCAGGCATGCGATTATTCACACGAAAACAGGACAACTCAATTTTGGCCACATTATGAAGTGAGAGGGTCTACATAAGGCTGTGACAATGGAAAGATTAGAAGTGTAACTCACAATGGCCAATAAAGAGAGAATATGCAGGATGATTTGACAGAACGAAAAGGAATACAATCAGGTGTGAAACTGTTATCTTCAACAAATAAAACACATCTGTAAAATCACATGATCAACTATGGTGTCCAGGGTGGCTTGTGATAGAGATTTTAAAAAAATATTTATTTAAGCATCACCATCAAGTGCCTTGCTGATTTGCGTGTACAATAACGTTGGTTCACAATCAGAGATCTTCAGCAGCATGTATCAGTTTCTGTGCAGACACCTCTCCATGCAATGACACGGCAGCATGGCTTTTTTTTTTTAAAATACTTACTTTAAATGTCTCACAGTCAATCTGTCTAAATCCGGGCTGTGCTGGGGTGTAGAAGTAAGGCGTAAATCCATGAACATGCGCAAGGACACTGTTGCCCTCTTCAGTGATGCCATACATTCGCACAATAGGGCAAGGACCTTTCAAAGCTCCTGGCATTCCTTTCATGTTTGAACCTATCACAACAGAAAATCCACCAGTTATGCAGACTGACATAAATGAATAACCACTCACAATTTGTGTTAATTAAATAGAATACAATCAGAAAATGTCAGCTACAGAGCATAATAAAATTACAAATGAAGAAATGAGAAAACAGACTAAAACAGTCCACAGAATTCATTAGAGAGCAACAGATGAGATGGTTCAGCCATCTGACAAGAATGCCCTACTACCAAAACTACCACAGATAGCCATGCTCAAGACTACATAAGAAGCAAACTGAAGGGCTCGTTCCAGAGTTCTCTTCCCACTGTGACGCTGCAAGGCATTCCAAGAGTAGAGAGAAGAAGAAGCTACTACAGGAGTCCTTATCGCCCCAAGTTCTTGTTGATGGTTGGATGGATTTGGCAGCTGTTATCTACACCATAAGGTATCAATCTCAAGCGAGACCTCCTTAGTTGCTTCCTAGGACAAACCTAGCTGGTTACATCATTACCACTCTTCTGTCATTCTATAAAGTCAAGTAAAGGACCCTTGTCCCTGCCATTTGGCGTATTGAGTATATAGTGCTTGACCTGTATTTTATAGACCAGTGGCACTTCGCGGGCGATAGGATTAACATCACTTCCCAGGTGTTTGTCATTAGATTTGTTTTTGAAACTTTGCTCATGGAGGCTTGTAGCTGTAACATCCACTTATTTATTATTTTATTAATAATTCTTTGTCTCCTCGTCTAGTATAGAGTGTTGGGGAAGTTAGGGGGGGGGGGGGGGGGGGGGGGGGGGGGGGGGGGGGGGGGGGGGGGGGGGGGGTAAGGATCTGCTATGTGCTCTTTCTAATGCATTGTATAAGTTGAAATTCATTTCTTTAAGTCGTTGATGCTGTTGTTCCATATGTTGCTCGGTTTTCCCGTTGCCAATCTATGATATTTCTGCGGTTAAAACCTCTGCTTGGTCGACCTTTGGATCTGTTACCATTGTATCTCTATAGCACTGCTCTCTGGGGCGCTGTCTCCGACAAAAAGTTCTGATTGTTCAACAACTTCTGGACTTAGTCTTGTTGCAAAAATTGAGTTTTATGTACACATCCGTTTTATAGACCTGGCTTATTTATATCCAACTACTGTTCCTCATCTCTCAGGCACATGCACTTCGACTTTAAAGGACACACCCCTAATTGGTTGACTTTTACAACATACTTTGTAGGAGGGGTAGTGGATCTATTCTTTTTTCCTTCTAAAATGGGGCCCCTTAATTCAAACGGGAAGCCCCAGTGGTATGAAAATCAATAGATCAATCTGTGTGCACATGTTGGTGGGTGAGTGTGTGTGCATGCTGATGCCACGTATGGGTACAAATAAACCCCAGAACATCCACTGAACTTCTATAACCAGAAGATCAATAGTAACCGCAGATACATAAAATACACAGAACAATGTAAAATAATACAACAATGTATCTGCATAATAGTACGTATTTACATACCAACATAATAATCCAGATCAATCTGTTGAAAGACAATGTTATCCTTTAATGGATCGATATCAGGAACTGGAGGTCGCGTCCATGCTCCCCTGCTAGGTTCACTTTCTGGTCCATCGCCTTCCTCATCCACCATTTCAACATCTTCTTTTATCTCAGCCTCAACTTCATCCATTAGTGCTATATCATCATCAAAGTCAAACTCTTCATCCATCTCCTCACTTCTGCAATGTATTTTGAAGTATACAGACACTTTTATTTGTATGTATTTTGAAATACAGACAAATAGGATTTGGATACATTCTTTATTTTAAGTAGGCGAAATGAACAAGCATTTAATTCTCCTGGGATGTTGGCGATATCACACACTAAAACTTTTTCCCAGACGTTAAGTGTTAAGGTACAGAGATAAGATTGACCAAGCAGACTTACTGACTGGAGATTTGCACACCATCTGTTGGTGTCAGATATTTTATCTCTTAGCCAGACTTTTAGGAGCAGCTAACTCCGGCTAATTGTGTTTAATTCCCCCTGAGGTTACCTAACTCGACGGCAGGTCCGACGGTCACTATTGACACAGTGAGCGGAAAGTGTTGGCAGAAGAATTGACACCGTCTGATTTTATTGTGAAGGCAGGTGAAGTAGGCCGGAGGTGTGACTTGTCCTATTTGCTCTGTCAGATGAATTGACCAGGAGATCCTAGCGTGGGAATGCAAACAATTGTTGTACAGTCACTGACTGACAGTGAATATACACCCACAAGGGAGGAGCTGTGATATCCCTTAATGAGAATGGTTTTAGGCGTAATGTAGGAGGAGCTTGATAAAAGTTATAAAGGGCTGAACTCTAGGTCTGGTAAATGAGATCCTGTCGAGCACATGCCATCTGTTGGGCTTAACCTAAGCTTGAGACAGAACTTTTGGCATCGTGGTTTCATTTTTCCAGGTAAGATCGAAATTAGGTTCACATCTATATTTTATGATAGAGATCTGTCTTTTTGCTCAAGTGTGTCTTCATCACTTTGTAGTACTCCTAGGCGGACATTTCTTCATTCTCGTAGGGCACTGTCACATTGCTTTATTTCCTATTTGATAGTGTCATGAATGTTTTTCGTGCACATGTGTTTCAATGTTGTAAAACCTAAATGTTGTTGTTGCCATTGAAATTTAATGAACTATCATGTTTTTGAAATCACAAGCGTGAAGATAACTTTGGCAATCTTTTCACGTGTGGTTAATGTGAATCTGTATTACATACAGCTAACACACTGAAATGTGTTTAACTCTCGGGAGGCTAATGCGGAGATTGATCCCGGAGAGAAAATCCTTGAGATTTGGTATTTGATTCGCCTCAGAAATATTGTTAGCTTTCTGGGCGCGTCGATTGTTCCAAGCATAGATTCCAGAACTGGTTCTGTCTGACTGATTGTCATTTTGAGTCTGTACGAGAGATGGCACCTGACGTAGAAGACTTGACTATCATTACAGGACGTGTAGAGGAAGGCAGAAGATGTAACAGTTGGAATGTGAGACATAAGCCCTTCCAAATTGGACAGGAGTGAATGTGAGCATGAGGGAGAGATGAAATGTTTTATTTAAATAAACATGTTTGATGTTATTATAATATACATGCTTAGTGTACATCTAGAGCAGATACTACAAATATGCGCTTGTTTCTTCATTCTCCAGTTCCCACATTGGGCAGGGACTAGTAGGCATCCATTATTTGCCGACCGTCGAGTGTAACGACCTGCAGAAAGCAGTGAGGACGACAAACTGGAAAAGATAGGCAGGGTCTCAAGCCGAGAACTGTCCTGATGAGCTAAGTTATGTACAACTTTAATGTCATCTATAACATCATCCCAACTCTACTAGCCTAAACAAGTTCATTTTATTTTAGTCAGATTTATTAAATAAATCATGTGTAATGTTTAAACATAGTCGAGTAAATTGTGTACTTAGGTTCAAGTGTCTTTGTGCATATTAGTTTACTTCAGCTAACAAATATTTAAATCACTTGATGGGGGCTTTTAAGTAATGCCAGGAGAGGAGACCAGTCGCAGGGGTTAACTGAGCACCTGGATTATATCACAGTGGGTGTATCCAGAAATCTATCTATCCCTTCTCCTACTCCTGTGGATACAAGTACAGCAACTTTCATTTCATGGAACGAGCCACTCGCTGTTTTCTTGGCTATCCAGGACTGTCTAGGATCAACATAGCTTAGATAATAGTCCAGTTTCTCACGTGGGTGGGCATTGTTAAGGTTCAAACCCACACCCTCACTATATCAGTGTATTTACCCACGTGGGCGCGCGACAATTGGGGATCTCGTCCCGGCATAGAACCCACCGACAATTGGGGATCTCGTCCCGGCATAGAACCCAGCGACAATTGGGTATCTCGTCTCGGGGTTTATAACATCATGTAACAATTGTGTCGCTCTCTAGAATTAAAACCTGACACAAGTGGCGTCCCGCCAGCGATCAAACCCGGCAGACCCTAGACTAACGATAAAAAGTTTAATTTCATAGATTTCATTTTAACTCTTCATCCAGTTCTTAGACTAAAATCATACTTAGTAATTGGTAACTGGGAAGATTAGAATTATAATAACTGTAAAAGTATTTAATTGATGAAATCATATGAGTTAACTGTCTATCATTGAACATTTCATGAACATTGATCAATGTGTAATCTATAGTGCTTAGTTAGAGTTGATGAATTGATGATTTTTTTTTGCTTGCATATTTCATTTGATATAGAATGTAGAACATATTACATGCTGACATCATATCATTGAGATTAATAATTAGTGACTGAGTGTAACATCGCTTTGATCATTTATAGGTTTATCTTTTTGCTGCTATAGTATTCTATAGGCTTGTTATCTGGTAGGCTGCTTTGCATCATATACATCTTTGTGCGGCTGTCATAGTCTCCTCTGGTGCCAAGTTCACTGTACTTTGCTCTGACATATCCTTCTTATCCTACCTCGGGGAAGTATTACATTTATCTCTAGATAGAGAGAATGGACTTACGTACCGAGTACCAAAAAGATGTAAGAAAATTCAGGATAGCTGAGGGTAGAGTAGGGGCACAGTTAGAAACATATATTAAATGCCAGATGGATACTTTTGATTATATGGTTGCCCGTAATGCTGCAGAGAAAAAGCGCCAGTTGGAGCTAGAAGAATATAATAGGCAGGAACAGCTTAGGAAAGAAGAGTATGAAAGAGAGGAACAGCTAAGGAAAGTAGAGTATGAAAGAGACATACAGCTTATAAGAGAGGAATTAGAAAGAGAGATAGAGTGTATTCAGGAAGGATTTGCTGAAAGGATGCGGCGTAAGAGTGAAGAAATTCATCGAAAACTGCTACTTGAGAGGGCAGAAAAAGATAGGATAAAACAGCAAGCAGAAAACATTAGCGTTGAGGAAACTGCGAGTATATGCGAGGAAAAAAACCAATACCTCAGGCTGAAACTCAAGCAGGTATGGTGGGGGCAAACTATCTAACCATTGTGGTGTGCACTCCTTGGCCAACTCAACAGCTAAGGAAGAAAACATAAAAAACCGGAGGACAGTATCTCACACCTCTTATTCCTACAGAGAAAAGAGGCAAACAAGAGAACTCTTCTTTAGGGATAACCAGATCTACATTGCTGGACCCCTTTACTTCCATTCTTAAGCCTAAAAGGAAAAGATGGAACAAGAAGCAGAAATCTTCTAAAGGGACCAGATCTACATTGCTGGAACCCCTTACTCCCATTACCTCAGACGAGATAAATGAGAGCGAACCTGACAGTAGTGACAAGCGTGATAACGGTTGTAACCGTAGACATAGCGGTTCGACTGACACACCAGACATTAATGAGGACGAGGGCAAAGACTTACCCAACTCCCATATCCCCTTTGGTCCCTTCATGCAAGAAGAGGAATTAAAGCAGACTGATGTAGGGAATAACGCTGAACCTGTGTCCCCTATTTCCTTGGATGCGGCCGCATGCCTAATGGAATGTGTTAGTTCTGACTTTACACCAAAAGGAGTTGACTGCGATGGCGGCAACACACCTCCTGATTTGCTTTCACTGGACTGTGCATATGAAAGCCAGACCAAGGTGAGAATAGCAGATGAGGAGGAGAGTTCTCTGGACGTCTTGACGATCTTAGAGACTCGACATAAACAGGACAATTCTGCTAGGCCTGTGCACGTCGATAATGGACAGACAGAAGTGTTTGCCATTATCGAAGAAGAAAATACTTTTCGTGAGCAGGGAGACAACTTGTCTCTGCTGCCCTGTACAGCTGGGGCGACAGGGATACTTCTGATGAAGGACCCTGAAGCAGAACAAGCCATGAATAGTAGGGAACCCCAACATTCTGGTCTTGTAGTACTCTTTGCTTCGAATGAAGTGACAGGGGTATCTCAGCTGGTGGTGGAAACTTCATTGCGAAGAAATCCCACCTTACAGTCTACAGGAAACCCTGAGTTTTTTTCTGATTTGACTGTATACCCTGACTTGATTTCGTGCTCTGACTCTGGACTGATCTTTGTTAAAGACAATTCCACCCTGACAATTTGGCAAGGTAAAGACAGAATGCACCGAAGAGGCAACAAATGGACACTCTTCAGAGAAATTGTTAGTGGTAAGTGGCACTCACTTCGTGGGATCACGTTGAGTGAAGATATCCCTCGTTTTAAGAGGAGATTTGTAACAGATTTTTCAAGAATCTGTAGACGGAGGAAAAGAGGATCCAACCTGACTGCAACTAATCCTTTTAGTAGAACACTTCAGGCTCTCCCTAGGCAGATAGGGCGCGGCGAAGTGAGGAAACGCACAGAGGTTGTCAGTCAACGGCGCAGAGGAGTCCCGTTGACAAAGCATGGATCTTTTATTATCCGATGGAAGGAGGAACCTCCAGACGAAGGGACATTACCGAGCGACTGCTTGGAATACCCGCTCAATACCAGGATCAATGACAGTATTGAATTATCCTGGATGAAAGGACATGGGATATCTGCAGATGAGTGCAGGAATTCCCACTGCCATAAAGAATACTGGAAACAGAAAACTTATGGGCAGTTATGCTAAGGAGGACTTGAAATTCTTAGAAGCCACAGAGCGTGCAGATGTGCGGTCAGGGTGACCGAACTTAAGGGAGAGGCTCTGTGACAATACGCTCGGTGACTCCAGAATGACTTTCCTCAACCTACTTTTATTTGTATGTATTTTGAAGTATACAGACAAATAGGGATTTGGATACATTCTTTATTTTAAGTAGGCGAAATGAACAAGCATTTAATTCTCCTGGGATGTTGGCGATATCACACACTAAAACTTTTTCCCAGACGTTAAGTGTTAAGGTACAGAGATAAGATTGACCAAGCAGACTTACTGACTGGAGATTTGCACACCATCTGTTGGTGTCAGATATTTCATCTCCTAGCCAGACTTTTAGGAGCAGCTAACTCCGGCTAATTGTGTTTAATTCCCCCTGAGGTTACCTAACTCGACGGCAGGTCCGACGGTCACTATTGACACAGTGAGCGGAAAGTGTTGGCAGAAGAATTGACACCGTCTGATTTTATTGTGAAGGCAGGTGAAGTAGGCCGGAGGTGTGACTTGTCCTATTTGCTCTGTCAGATGAATTGACCAGGAGATCCTAGCGTGGGAATTTAAACAATTGTTGTACAGTCACTGACTGACAGCGAATAAACTTACCCACAAGGGAGGAGCTGTAATATCCGTGAATGAGAATGATTTTAGGCGTAATGTAGGAGGAGCTTAATAAAAGTTATAAAGGGGTGAACTATAGGTCTGGTAAATGAGATCCTGTCTAGCACATGCCATCTGTTGGGCTTAACCTAAGCTTGAGACAGAACTTTTGGCATCGTGGTTTCATTTTTCCAGGTAAGATCGAAATTAGGTTCACATCTATATTTTATGATAGAGATCTGTCTTTTTGCTCAAGTGTGTGTCTTCATCACTTTGTAGTACTCCTAGGCGGACATTTCTTCATTCTCGTAGGGCACTGTCACATTGCTTTATTTCCTATTTGATAGTGTCATGAATGTTTTTCGTGCACATGTGTTTCAATGTTGTAAAACCTAAATGTTGTTGTTGCCATTGAAATTTAATGAACTATCATGTTTTTGAAATCACAAGCGTGAAGATAACTTTGGCAATCTTTTCACGTGTGGTTAATGTGAATCTGTATTACATACAGCTAACACACTGAAATGTGTTTAACTCTCGGGAGGCTAATGCGGAGATTGATCCCGGAGAGAAAATCCTTGAGATTTGGTATTTGATTCGCCTCAGAAATATTGTTAGCTTTCTGGGCGCGTCGATTGTTCCAAGCATAGATTCCAGAACTGGTTCTGTCTGACTGATTGTCATTTTGAGTCTGTACGAGAGATGGCACCTGACGTAGAAGACTTGACTATCATTACAGGACGTGTAGAGGAAGGCAGAAGATGTAACAGTTGGAATGTGAGACATAAGCCCTTCCAAATTGGACAGGAGTGAATGTGAGCATGAGGGAGAGATGAAATGTTTTATTTAAATAAACATGTTTGATGTTAGTATAATATACATGCTTAGTGTACATCTAGAGCAGATACTACAAATATGCGCTTGTTTCTTCATTCTCCAGTTCCCACATTGGGCAGGGACTAGTAGGCATCCATTATTTGCCGACCGTCGAGTGTAACGACCTGCAGAAAGCAGTGAGGACGACAAACTGGAAAAGATAGGCAGGGTCTCAAGCCGAGAACTGTCCTGATGAGCTAAGTTATGTACAACTTTAATGTCATCTATAACATCATCCCAACTCTACTAGCATAAACAAGTTCATTTTATTTTAGTCAGATTTATTAAATAAATCATGTGTGATGTTTAAACATAGTCGAGTAAATTGTGTACTTAGGTTCAAGTGTCTTTGTGCATATTAGTTTACTTCAGCTAACAAATATTTAAATCACTTGATGGGGGCTTTTTAAGTAATGCCAGGAGAGGAGACCAGTCGCAGGGGTTAACTGAGCACCTGGATTACATCTCTTCCCTATGTTTCTGTATCTCTACTAAGGGTTTTCATTAACTGTTTTGACATTATTATTTCGCATCAGGGTTCCATTTAACCTTTTCCACGTAGCTAGTTTTCCGTAAAGCAGATCTTTTGGAATATATACATCCTCCCCCAGCCACTGAAGACGTCTCTGCTTGAGCAGAGAGTGCATGTGGTAATATCCACTCTTTCGATTGTTATTTCTGATATAGTAATTCCATTCTTTGTCTAAGATGCATCTCAGACATCTCATGTGGAAGGAATTCAACTTTCTTTTCTGTTGTGAGTAGAGAATATCTTTTAAAGAAAATATCTCCCTGTATTTTAAAGATGTATTCCTATTGGGAACAATTCTACTTGTGTTTTAACAACTGACGCTCGGCTTTTTAACATTCAGAAACTAGTATTTATATTAGATTAATTTTGCTTTTTCCATTACATTTCTGTGTATTACTGTCCATCTTATACTATTATCTTCACACAAAATACCCGATACCACTAAAATTCGATTGGGTTTTTAATTAAGTTTTGTTCGTCTAGTAAATAATTTGCATTTACTAGTCTCATTTTAACCTTATTTATAATGTTTTCTTTACTGACATTTTTTAGAGTTCTTCTTCTTAGCGTTCACTGGCTGTAAACTCTGGTGGAAAGTTCTGGTTGTTCGTCTACCTCTGGTCTTTTGTCCTTTGCCAGAATTTGAATTTTGTGTGCATATTTGTTTTACAGATCTGGCTTAGTTGAAAGCAGACTGCTGGTTCACATCTCATGCAGATGCACTGACATTGAAAGCAACATCTCTAATTATCTGCCTTTCACAACATGCAGTGGTTCAATCCCCATCATAAGGGAGCATGGAACTTGGGAGTTCAATTATTCTATTACAGTGCCAATTTCAATAGCTTCAAATGTTTCTACAACCTGCTTGTTAACTGTCCATAGCTCCAAGACATGATGCCAACAAACAAACAAAATATATGGAGAAAACATTACAAATAATTTCATTGCAAGACTGTGACACTGAGACTGACTTGATTCTCTTAGAGGGGGGTCCTCCATTCCCCTTCCGTTTATCCATTGGTTGTTTTGCTGAAGCTCCAACTAAAAGATAGAGTTAAAGGCAGAAATTATTATAATATAATTTTAAAAAGCTACCAGAATCAAATATCCTTCAGTCAGAACAAAGTATGTAAACATAATGTGCCACATTTTTAATTCCATTAAGAATGTGCTACTGACATGCTAAAAAAGGAAATTAGCTGTCCCAAAGAAAAACCTAAGTCTGCAATGGATCTCCTAGTTAGGTAGGTAGGTAGAGGTTCCAACTTCACTGCAGACGCAATACATCATAACTGCTCCATTCCTGTGGCAATCGAAATTACACAAGTGTTCTCCATTGTTCCATTTGAAAACTAGTTTAAAATTTTTATCAAAACTCAGTTCCAGCAAAGTGTTGAAGCCTGCACAAAGTAAATGCATAAGGCAGCCATCACATGAACCAACATTAACAGGGCCACACCAGAATTGCAGCTCCCTGATGATTCATTGTACAGGCTAAGTATACAGCATTATGAAGGCAATCAGCTATCTGTCATTTTGTGTGCAGTTCACAACACTAAACCCCAGCAAGCACAACAGGACAAGGCATTCTACAGCATGGATTCCTCAGCTCAGTGTACTCAAATCAGTATCTGTCCGATAGAACCTCAACAGACATGATGTCTTTCGTCGTGGTTGTACAATCTCTGAGACTGCTGTTCATTCATCACTTCATGTTAGCCTCCCATTTGTATCACTGTCTACCTCTTTCTCACTTACCATCTATTTTTTCCAACAGTTTGTTTTCATAAGTGTTGTGTCATTTACATAAATATTGTGCTTCTCCTTTTTTACTTTAGACCTCTCTGTTTTGACTATTTTTTTTTAATAGAGGATGGCAGAAAAATTATGTTCACACAACAACAAATGAGAAATCTATGGGGCAGACTGAGAAATGATATAATATTCAGTTCGACCTACAAACATGTGGTCACCAACTGCACCACCTTGTTCCCTTGCCCTCACCCCACAATGAGTAACCCTCTTTATGGCCGCTGATCAGAGTTCGCTAGCAGCTTTCATGTTCAGACTATAGTAGCAATACCCGCTTCCCTTTAAAATGTTCAGCGCTACCCTTTAAAATGTTCACCGCTACCCCTTAAAATGTTCAGCGCTACCCTTTAAAATGTTCAGCGCTACCCTTTAAAATGTTCAGCGCAGTCCCTGTAGGTATCACATGCTTTATACAATTCTGTCATTTATAACTGTTGTGTTTCCTGTTGTCAGTCTGATGATAAAGGCTAATACTAATAGCTGCAACATTCTTTGTTTACTGTAAATCAGATGGTTTTGTAAAGCTGACATACACATCATTTGTTTCTATTGTGTTTTAAGACTGCAGCAAAGAACCTTAATAATATATAATGTTCAAACTAGAGAAGAACTGCTTTTAGGCCTCAGTCACATGTAAACTGCGGACTTCCGGCGACTTAAATTGTGGACTTCCTGCGACTACCGCCACGAGTATCTCTGCGCCGCGGGCTAAACTAGATGGCTGGGACTCATGAGCAAAGCTGCAGGAGATGCAGAAGCTGCTGCTCATGAGTCCCAGCCATCTAGTTTAGCCCCGCTCCACGCCTAGCGGCGGCGAGAGATACTCTTGGCAGTGGGTGTAGTCCGCAATTTACATGTGACTGGGGCCCTGTCAGGGTGTGTTTTTGGCCGCCATAATATGTGGCCGTTATTCTGAGAATAGCCTGCTTTTATTTTGCTTGCTTTGACACTATTCTCTGTTCTGTACTACTACTACTACTACAGTCGAGTTTGGTGACAGTGTTGATGCAGTGGGGAGTGAGGCGGGGATCTGGCCTATACTCGAAGTTCTGGGAAAAGTAATCAGAACGGCTGAACGCTACTGAGCCTACTGGTACAATTGATATTGGAATTTATTGGAACTCTGCGCTGGCTTCTGAAAATAGGAACGGAGCGCTTATGGTTTATGATCACTTATCAACATTCATGTATGTGAAAATGCCCAGAGAGTGCTGTGGCAGTGCTGTGGTGAGTAGTAGTGAGGGTGTAAAATAATGTCGGTTCTTGGAATCAACGAAACTGCTAATTTCTGTAAACTAAAAGCATAAACTTCATTAGATGAAATTTCATGGGCAATAAGGAGCCTGAAAAATGGTAAATCACCTGGATGTGATGAGATACCAGCTGAATTGATTAAAGCGGGAGGAGAAGAAAGCATAAAAATCTATCATGCATTATGTGAAAAGATATGGAAATATGGTATTTGGCCAAAAGACTGGAAGAGAACTATCTTCATTCCAATACCAAAAAAGGGTGACTTGAAATTATGTACAAACTATCGAACTATTGCCCTGATCAGTCATGCAAGTAAAATTCTACTAAAAATTATAATGAGAAGACTGCATAAGAAAATGGAAGAAGAGATTAATGTAGCTCAGGCTGGATTTAGACAGGGAAGAGGAACAAGAGATCATATATTCAACATGCGTTTAATAATAGAGAAGTGTAGAGAATTTAATGTAAATCTGTTCTTATGTTTTGTGGATTATTCAAAAGCATTTGACTGTGTACAAACATCAGAAGCTTTGGGAAATCATGAGGAATATGGGCTTTCCATCACATATAGTGCAGCTCATTAAAATGCTCTATCAAGACCAACAAGCAGCAGTCAGAATAGATGGAGAGACATCAGACTGGTTTGGCATCAAGCAAGGAGTCCGTCAGGGATGTGTGCTGTCACCGTATTTGTTCAACCTGTACGCCGAAAATATAATGAGAAATGTAAGAGATGATATAAACAAGGAACAATATGATGCCCTAAACATCGGTGGTCATGAAATACCAGAAATTCGTTATGCTGATGATACAGTATTACTATCAACATCACAAAATGGTTTAGAAAACTTATTAACCTCACTCCAAAGAAATAGTGAAAATCATAACTTATTTCTTAACATAGCAAAAACAAAGATAATGCATACAAACAAAACTGCCATGGAGAAGGAAATATATGTTAATGAGGAAAGATTGGAAGTGGTGGAAAATTTCGAATATCTTGGGTCACTGGTTACCAACAATGGCGACACAATGAAAGAAATTAAACGGCGACTATCAATTGCTCTTCAAAGACTAAAACAACTGAATAAATTATGGAATTGTACAGATAGAACTACAAAGGTCAGATTTTTAAGAGCATGCATCTTTCCCATTGCAACATACGCCTGTGAGACCTGGACACTTACTAAACAAGCGGAACAGCGCATAAATGCATTTGAATATAAATGTTACAGACAGGTTCTAAGAATATCTTGGGTAAAGAAAAGAACAAATGCATCCATACTTCAAGAGCTGAATATTGAAGAGGGTTGGCTAGTAAAGACAATAAAACAAAGAAAATTGAAATATTTTGGTCACTTGAAACGTCATGGAAGTCTAGAGAGAACAATAATGGAGGGGTATATGCCTGGGAAGAGAGGAAGAGGAAGGCCAAGGAGAAGATGGGTGCAGGATGTGGCAGATGATCTCCAGATGGGTGTATCAGACGCAGGACATCTTGCTCAGGATAGGAAGGTTTTCCGGAGGGTTGTTATGGCAGCGAGGTTCCGCGAGGGACATTGACATGCTACTGAATGAATGAAAAGCATAAATATCGAGATAATCATACTGAAATAGACAGAACAGAACAGAGAAAAAAATTGAACAGTATAAAGAAGAAATACAAAGATGATAACATTCTTTAAAAAAAAAAATACTAAGAAACAACTGCCAGTGTAGTAAGTTTTGATTTTTCCGCTACGACAGCGGAACAATTTGTTTGAAGTTGAATAGTTTACACTTTTACACAACTGCGGGGGGGGGGGGGGGGGGGGGGAACACATCATCACATCAAATATACTAGCTTCTATAATTATTAACGCAAGATTGCCTGTGCAGTATACTGTCCAAGCGGTCAACTAATTAAACATTATTTTAGAATAATATGTCTTAGCTCCGTCAGGTGGTCACTCACAGGCTAGACAAAATGTGCGGGAATAGAGCTATCTACCAGTGTTGCCACTTTTCTTTGACAAAAAATATCCAAAACGGTGTTAAAAAATATCTAAAAAGATCTAAACCTGCGTGGAAAAGATCTAGAAAAAACATCCAAATTGAAAAAGTCAAAATTTACATAGCTTTTGTTAAGACTTACCCTACATAATCATGTCCTCACCTTCACTGATGTCTGCCTCACAAGATCCATAGGATAAACTTAGCTTGGATAATGAAGTTGAAGCTTCAGATCCAAAATGACCCTGGTAAGCTTTAGCTGTTCAAATTTCTTTATAAGTGGAACAGTAGGCTTATTTCTCTAGTCTCATCAGGCCGAATTTTAATGGCACGATATCATTTAAGACGTCAAATTTCATCCTGTTTTTTAGGTTAGATTTGATATAATTCCTAGCACTGAAAACTCTTTCTACATCAGCATTTGAGTGGGGTAGTATCATGGCAGACATGGCACTTTAAAGAGCTTACAGAATTGACTGTTTTATGAGGCATCTTTAAATTGTCTCACTTCACTCCAAAACGCTTTAGTTTCTGTTTTGTTTGTCCATTCAGCTAACTTTATTTTGGTTAACTGATATTCTGCTTCCGCGACACTATTATCAGTAGCCCCCAAAAATTTCATAACTTTGCCAGACCAAAACAAAAATATTGTAGTAAATATTTTACACAGTAATTATTAAATTGGCAATGAAAGAAAAAAAAATCTATAAAATATCTAGCTCCATATGAAAAGTTTCTAGAAAAATATTTACGATCTAAACGTCAAAAACAGTATCTAAATGCAATGAAAAAGATCTAAATTTGGATATAAAAGATCCAAAGTGGCAACACTGCTATCTACGGTTTAGTGAGAGTCGTCTGCTGATTGTTCGTCTTTAAAAACTTTCGCATAATCATTTCTCAATAGTAACATTTTAAAAAAAATATATAATAACATGTTTAAACAATTATTTAAAATACATTTTCTAAATTGTTAAAAGAGGCCTCTTAAGGCATAGTCGCCTTAAAATGTAATTTAGGGGCTCAGTTACACCCCCCCCTTTTTTTCTCCTATCCCCGCCATTATTAATTTGTTTGGGCTCGTAGAACCTGAGCTCCCAGGTTCGTGCGCCTGTGAATACGCATACACTATACACCCATTATCCCTCCACAGCAAGTAGTAGTTACTTTAATAAAGACGTTATTTCGTGACAATGAAAGATATGATAAATAGTGATCTGAAAGAAATGAGTATACTTTGATAATGACACAAATTATGGTGGGGGGGGGGGCGCTCCATGTACACATTTTAAAAGGGTCTGGTCTTCTTTAACTATTTACTAGTAGTAGTAGCAGCAGCAGCATAAATAGTAGCAGCAGTAATAAAAGTAGTAGTAATAATAATTATGTGCTGAATGTTAAATAAATATGATCAAGTTTTTCATTTTCATTTTCATATAGAGCGATGCATGAGGAATATGAGTGCAGAGTGGCAAGCATCGCTTTAGAGATCACTGGTAGTTATCGTCCTTTTGATTTTCTCCCGGCTGGTGTATTTGGAAAAGCGCAGGCAGATAGACTGGTCGGTTCTGCACTACTTGGTGAATTGATGTATGACAAGCTAGATGTTGTAAGGGCCCTCTGGGATCGGGTGAACAGTGTGAAGGCAAAAGTAGATCCTTAAAGCCTGAGGAGAATGGCGCTGCGATGAGTTAAGATATATTAACATCTCATGTGCAAAACCCTGTTCTTACTATGTACTGTTTAATCCTTGCCTGTAGTTCTATAGAATTATCTACTCCCAGCACGTTTGTAGTATGCTTGTAGCAGATCATTTATTCATTAAGGCGAGTCTTTTGGAGTTTATATTGCTTGCAGTAGAGTAAATTCTGTTCAATATTATTATGTACCTAGCTAGTTAGCAGACAGATTATCCTCATTGCACATCGAACCATTCAGTCCATAAGTGCTCAGATCCCCTCCTCAGTCAATCTTACAGCATGTAGCGGCTCACGACACCAGTTTTGTGTTGGTTTCTTATTCTTCTTTTGGCTACCTGCATAGTGCTCTTGTCTGGTCACACCCCTTTTAACATGTTATTCTTGCAGTCTGGTCATTGTTGCAGATTCACTGTCATTCTTTGGTTCTCACAAAAGTCTTCTCGTAGTGCATTCAGAATATCAGCATAGTCCATCTCCTATTCAAACTTCACAGTAGCTTTACCTGCAAGCTGATCAGAGGCTCTCAAGATTATGGCAGCAATGGACATGGAACAAAGAATGTTGTTCACAATGTTCCTCCGTGTGATGCTGTCGGTGATAGATTATGGACTTGGAATGCTTACCATATCAAGAAGTCCGCTAATAAAACTCGAACGCATACAGAGGGAAGCCATTCCAGTGAAATTTTACTAAAAATCTTAACCAAATGGGGAAGCAGAAAAACGTGCACAAAGCAACACAGATAACATTTCGGTCGGCAGCCTTTGTCAAACATGAAGTGAACTACCTTCGCATACAGACGGAAGCCATGCAGGTAATTCAGGGATGTACAAGAGATACCCATGTAGTATGTGTTCGATATGTACTTGCACTGCCTACTATGGCAGATAGGCTCAAAGTTATGCAGGCAAAGTTAAACTCAGAGTAGCTGCAGACAACAATGGTGACACAATGAAAGAAATTAAACGGCGACTATCAATTGCTCTTCAAAGACTAAAACAACTGAATAAATTATGGAATTGTACAGATAGAATTACAAAGGTCAGATTTTTAAGAGCATGCATCTTTCCCATTGCAACATACGCCTGTGAGACCTGGACACTTACTAAACAAGCGGAACAGCGCATAAATGCATTTGAATATAAATGTTACAGACAGGTTCTAAGAATATCTTGGGTAAAGAAAAAAACAAATGCATCCATACTTCAAGAGCTGAATATTGAAGAGGGTTGGCTAGTAAAGACAATAAAACAAAGAAAATTGAAATATTTTGGTCACTTGAAACGTCATGGAAGTCTAGAGAGAACAATAATGGAGGGGTATATGCCTGGGAAGAGAGGAAGAGGAAGGCCAAGGAGAAGATGGGTGCAGGATGTGGCAGATGATCTCCAGATGGGTGTATCAGACGCAGGACATCTTGCTCATGATAGGAAGGTTTTCCGGAGGGTTGTTATGGCAGCGAGGTTCCGCGAGGGACATGCTACTGAATGAATGAATGAATGAGCTGCAGACAAGAAGCACCTCCTACATGAAGGCCTGGGTAGAGCTAAGGGTCACAGACTGAAAAGAGGAAGGTCTTGGATGGCGCAAGCTAAAAACACAATTGGACATGTGCGCAGGTTGGATAATTTTGGAGAGGAGTGGGTCGAGGTGTCTGAGCAAGTTTCTAATCACGTTAGGTCGTGACTTCAGAGACTGGCCAGCTGGTGCTGCAGAATCAGAAGTTCAACAAATGATTCATGACAATTCCCGCCCGAGTGATGTGATTATCTCTACAGATGGGTCTGTGTTGAGGGGCAGATCAAGTGCATGGGGTTTTATAGCAAAGGCAAATGGAATTTGCCTAGTGCAGCAAAGCCTTGCACATGATATCACAACGTTTAGTTTGAAAATGGAGGTGGAATCAGTCATGGCTGCCTTCCGATGGCTTTAGAATCAAATGAAGATGGGGACTGAGCACTTATGGGAGTGTCGTGAGTGTTGTGATGTCGATTCTTAATTCGACATTCAACATTTGATCAGCTTATTCATTTCCTTGCACGCCTGGCGCAAACATGAAGCTAATATGTGTCAGCCCGGACCGCTTTAGAGACTCCACCCATTGTCTTCGGATTCAGCCTTGCATACTCGTTGAGTCAGTGAGGAAGCATTCTTGGGAAAAGGTATGTGACTCCAGCAACGTTATAGCTTTGGTCACTGCCATGACCTCTGTAGTCAGACTACTTGTGGTCAGTGCAACAGCACCAGAATCTTGCTTCACGATTCTAACTCCAGCTTGCGCTGTAAAAGCCCGAGAGCTTCTCACATGGCGAATTACTGACCCATATGTACCTGACATCCAGAACCGTTGTCTTATGCTATAGTGAAGTAAGCCACTCTAAGTTGTATTCTCAGTAATATCTTTTTGCAAGGTATTTTAAAATATTTGTTTTCTTGTTACCTGACATTTTCTAGTTGGAGCCTTAAACAATCTGTAGGCATGCCTGCCCTTCAATCTCCCATTCTACATCGCAGTCCTTTATTGATTTAAAATCATCCTTACTTATAGCTTCATTATTTTATTATTATTTGTTCTGCCTGTTTTAGCTTCTCTATCTGTATTTTTAAACTACTGTACGTAAATTTGCCTAGCAAAACCACACAACAGCCAGGGGCTGTTGGGGTTGGTTCTGCAACTTCCTGTAAAGCATACACAAATAACCTTTAATCTGCATTTGTATTACCCTCAATTCCCACATGCACTGATACCCATATAATTAGTACTGAGCATTCTCTTGTTTTTAGATAAGTTGTGGCCAAGAAAATCTCCTCTGTGATGTCATTTCTACTACACATCCTGGTATTAGAGCCATTACCATAGACAGGAAGACTGTTTAAACGGTCAACCTTTGGGGAGGAAGGAAAGGGGGCGGGAGGGGTATCATACACAATTTCTAGTGCCTTCAGAACAGCAGAAAATATTGAGATGTTTCTTGTCCCGCTGAAATTCTTGTTTAGTTTTTATTTAAGGATGTATATTCCTATTCCTAAACGGTCGTCTTCCCTTTTGTTCCAGTCCCTGTATGTGACTAATGGCTTCTTCTTTCAGTATTTCCAGAATTGCCTTCTTATTATTTTATTATTCAACTGCTAGTTAATGGTCAATTTCTGGCCTTATAATTTCCCAAGGTGGGTTACATGGGTGTATTTTTTAAGTTTTGATAAAAAAGTATTGTAGGTTTCTGAATTTTTCAATTCCAACAAGATGTTACGTGTTATAACTAATATTTTTGTATATCATGTTGGTTAGTTAGTTAGTCGCCAGATTATCCTCATTGCACGTCGAACCACTCAGGCCATAAGTGCTCGGATCCCCTCCTCAGTAAATCCCGCAGCGTGTAGCGGCTAACGACACCAGTTGTGTTGACTTATTCTTTTTCTTTGACTACTCGCGTAGTGTTCTTGTTTGGCGACACCCCGTTTAACAAGTTGTTCTTGCAGTCTGACCATGGTTGTAGATTCACAGTTCTCAGTTGGTTCTTGCAAACGTCTTAACTTTCTTACAGCATTCAGTATATCAGCCTGGTCCATGGATTTTCCAGCTTTCACAGTAGCCTTACATGCAAGCGTATCAGCATGGTCCTTTCCTTGTAACCCCACATATCCTGGCAAGAAAATGAAACTAATCCTTGTCAGCTGTGAATTCTGTAGAGCCACCAACCACTGCCTTCAGACCCAGCCCTTCTCTATCTTCCTGAGCATACTCATCGAGTTACTGAGAAAGCTTACCCCGGTGAAACTCTGTGTCTCTAGCCATGTTACTGCTTTAGTCACAGCCATGACCTCCATAGTTAGACTACTTGTAGTTACTGAAAAAGCTCCAGAATCTTCCTTCACAACTCTTCCTCCAAACTTAGCCGTGAAAGCCCACGAGCTTCTAACGTGGCGGATTACAATGACTGGCCATCTGTGTGAATGATAGCATCACCCTCTAGAGCGTTCTCGAAAATCAAGGCTTGAACTTCTGCTTCTATAGCATCATGTTGGTTGTTTTCGCTTTAATGTACGTGAGCCCAGGTATATGGGGCAGTAAGGTTCAGGCCTCATGCCTTGTAAAATTAAAGTTGTGTATGCTGGGTAAATATTGTCAAATATTACTTGTATAGTATAATTTAATCTCAGCTTTTTTCTTCTAAGATTCAGGGGAGTTATTCCCATCGCTACTTCTAGTTCTCAGTAATGTTGTTTTTGGGGTGCCTGCCGCTATACAAAGGCCTTTGCTGCATTTGATCCAACTTACGTTTGCTACTTTTAGCTGTTGATTCACAGTTGAGGCTTCCATATTTCTCCTCTCATAAATGCCTTATAAATCATAAGCATCTTATTATTACTAGCACCCCAGCCATTTTCTTTTAGATATCTCAGCATGTTAACGTGATCTACGGCCAGTCTCTACCAAATTATCTAAGTGTTTATTCCGGTTAAGTTATTGATCCAGTGTCATTCTATTCCAGTTAAGTTGTTGATCCAGTGTCATTTTATTCCAGTTAAGTTGTTGATCCAGTGTCAATCTATTCCAGTTAAGTTATTTATCCAGTATCATTCTATTCCAGATAAGTTATTGATCCAGTGTCATTCTATTCCAGTTGTTATTGATCCAGTGTCATTCTATTCCAGTGAAGTTATTGATCCAGTGTCATTCTATTCCAGTCAAGTTGTTGATCCAGTGTCATTCTATTCCAGTTAAGTTATTGATCCAGTGTCATTCTATTCCAGTTAAGTTATTGATCCAGTGTCATTCTATTCCAGTTAAGTTATTGATCCAGTGTCATTTCCAAATATCTTGTAGTTTGTATTGTGTCTATTTGATGTCCATGTAAATTAATGTCAATTATTCTATTTTTAACTTTTCTTCCTTTACAAAATATCATACCAACTGTTTTTGTAATATTTAATTCAAATCTAAATTGTCTCGTTCATTTAGAAGTTTTATATGTATGGATCTAGAGATGTTTGTAAAGTTTACCCACTTTTTTTCCTGTCCTCTAAATAGCAGCAGCATCAGCATACTGCGATAGTTTATTTTTAAAGCCTGTATATTATCAGGAGCATAACCGAGCAGGGCACTCACTTGTCCTAAAAATCGAAAAGGTTACTGAAGGCTGAGGACGTAGTCTAAAGCCATGTGGATGTGGAAAGCAGCGGGAAACTACCACATTACTATCCTATATCATGGGGGTTTTAGACAGGGTAGAAGAATAGGGATCATATCTTTAATATGAGAATAATTTTTGAAAAATGCAGAGAATGCAGCGTAGATCTTCTTGCTAATTTTATTGATTATAGCAAGGCATTTGATTGTGTCCAACTGTGGACTATCATGAGAAGTATGGGGTTTCCAGCGCATTTAATTTAAAATCTTTATCATGAATAACAAGCAGCCATCAGAGTAGCTGGTGAAACATCGGATTGGTTCGAGGTGCAAAAGGGGGTGAGGCAAGGGTGCATTCGCTCACCATACCTATTCAATATATACGCAGAAAATATAATGAGAAATGTCAAAAATGACTAGACTTGTGACAGTTATGATCCGTTCAAAGTTGGTGGCAACCCTATTCCAGAACTTTGCTACGCAGATGACACAGTCCTTATTTCGAACAGCGTAAAGGGAATAGAAAATTTAATATTGTCTGTCCAAAAGCACAGTGAAGATCAAAATCTGTTCTTGAATTTTTAGAAGAACGAAAATAATGTCCACAGGTAAAATTGGTTGTCACTAAAAAAAAAAAAAAATGATAAAGAAATTGAAAATGTCACAAACTTTGAATATGTAGGCTCTAGAATAAACAGCAATGGAGACTGTTTGACAAAAATTAAAAGGAGAATGGCTAAAGCAATGCAAAGATTAAACAGCCTTAAAAGTCTACGGTTACGCAAGAAGATCAAAATTAGAATTGTGAGAGCATGCATCTTCCCTGTGGCTACATACGGATGTGAGTTGTGGACTATCTCTCAGTCCTTGAAAAAGAGAATAGGGGCTTGTGAGCTGAAATGCTATAGAAAGATTCTCAGAATATCTTGGACAAAGAAGAGGAGAAATACTGACATCTTGAAAGATCTGAACATCAAGGAAGATTCGCTAATAAACAGTATCCTGTACCCCCTCCCTCCGTGTGGGTTCCAGGACCCCATTGTGGGGGAAAACAAGAATAGACCCACTGCCTCCCCAAAAGCATGTCGTAAGAGTCGACTAATTGGGGAGCTTCCTTTGAAGTCGGAGTGCATCTGCCGGAGAGGCAAGAAACCAACAGTCTGTATTCAAGAGAATGAGATCTGTAAAACTGATGCACATGAAACACTCAGGTTCTGGAGCAGAGGGCATGGTACCAGGAAGTAGGGACAGGGGCTGACCGACACGAAGATGGGCACATGATAAAAGTGACTCCTTGAGTATGAAAGTACATGAGGCGGGAAAACTGGCGAAAGACCGAGTTTCTTTCAGGCAGACTGTGATGAGAGCGACGTTCTGCTACAATCCTACATGATGATGAGAATGTATATTCATCTCTATAATCATTGATCATGATGTTAAAAATTGTTGGTGATAATACAAAGAATGCTAGTTTCTTGTAGCAGCAATTCTAATTGTGCATTTTTTACTTTTACTGATGAAAAGCTTTCTTGTAATAAATTTTCCATAAACCAATGCATTTTTCATGAAAACCTAATCTTTTTAATTTTCTCCGGTATCTTTTGTTATTTAGTATATCCACAATAAAATGTCAACAATAAAAACAATTTGTATTATACGTTCACAGTTGTCTCTATGTCCTTCAATGAAACGAAACAAAACAATCATTTATCTGGGTCCAAGTTCAAAGTTCACCAACAATATAAGGCCAGGGCTGCCAATGCTGGGTTTTTACCCCCAGATGTGTGTTTTTTATTTGACGCCTTGGGTTCAAATTTTGAAATCTTGTTTTTCTTAAAATATCCTTATATAAAAGTGGGTAAATGTTTCATTTCATAACTATAAAATTTTTACTTTTCACCAATCTGGTTTTTTGTTTGTTTTTGTTCTATGCATATGTATTGCTTGTGTTTTTGTTGAGCTTAGCTGAGTTAAAAAAAATCTCATTGGCAGCCCTGTATACGGCGACTGTATAAATAAAATACAATTCCGAGACCCAGTTCGATCTCTGCACGAACTGAGAGCGTGCTTCAGCGACAACCACCAACGTATATCATTTATATTTTTGTTGAACTCATCACTGTATATTACTATGATATATGACTGATATTTCAGTCGTTTAAAGGGTATGGTTTGCTGGCGCTAACTATACTATTACTACTACTCTAGCAGTCGCAGAAGGCACCATCATCAACATGGAGAGGTTCGACGTCGACAGTTTCCAGAAACAGCTGCGTTCGTCGAAGATAGGACGCAAATTTGTTTATGTCGACGTCACAGGCTCTACAATGGATGACGCTAGACGCTTGGGTCATGAAGGTAAGGGCAAGCGGTATACTGTATATTAACATTATTCATCGTTATTATCATCATCATGGTCACGTAGCAGGTCCTTTGCAGAACGTCGCTCTCATCTCGTCTGCATAAGAGAAATTATGTCACTCGTCAGCACTCTCGTGTTGTGCACTTTCATATCCAAGTATATACAGTCTATGGTAGCTGTACATTCCATGGTAGCTGCACAGTCTATGGTAACTGCAATGTCCGTGGTAGCTACACTGTCCACACTAGCCACACATTCCATTGTAGCTGCACAATTCTTGGTAGCTGCACAGTCCACAGTAGACTCACAGTCCAGGGTAGCTGCACAGTCTAGGGTAGCTGTAGTCCATGGTAGCTACACTGTCCATGGTAGCTACACTGTTCATGGTAGCTACACTGTCAATGGTAGCTACATTGTCCATGGTAGCTACACTGTCTATGGTAGCTACACTGTCTATAGTAGCTAGACTGTCCATGGTAGCTACACTGTCCATGGTAGCTACACTGTCCATGATAGCTACACTGTCCATGGTAACTGCACAGCCCTGAATCCTCAGGGTCAAGACCCTATACCCCTGGGCTATTCAACTGGCTGCCCACTGGGGCCTAGCAAGCGGCCGGCGAATTATTTCCGGTTGTATTATTGATCTCTCTATCCTGCTGGGGCTTGGGTATCTGGCCAGGAATGACCCCTATTGTCAACATTTTGATCTCTTGAGGAAACTTAGCTGAAAAACCCTGCTCTACCCAAAACCACCCTAAAAAGTGGCAAATACAGGGAGTGAAGACAATTATTTTTTCTCAGCTTAAATTGTTAGCTAAACAGAACACATGCATGAAGGAAGTTATAACCATTGCAAGAACAGAACACATACATGAAGGAAGTTATAACCATTGCAAGAACAGAACACATACATGAAGGAAGTTATAACCATTGCAAGAACAGAACACATGCATGAAGGAAGTGATAACCATTGCAAGAACAGAACACATGCATGAAGAAAGTTATAACCATTGCAAGAACAGAACACATGCATGAAGGAAGTGATAACCATTGCAAGAACAGAACACATGCATGAAGAAAGTTATAACCATTGCAAGAACAGAAAACATGCATAAAGGAACTTATAACCATTGCAAGAACAGAACACATGCATGAAGGACGTTATAACCATTGCAAGAACAGAACACATGCATGAAGGACGTTATAACCATTGCAAGAACAGAAAACATGCATAAAGGAACTTATAACCATTGCAAGAACAGAACACATGCATGAAGGACGTTATAACCATTGCAAGAACAGAAAACATGCATAAAGGAACTTATAACCATTGCAAGAACAGAAAACATGCATAAAGGAACTTATAACCATTGCAAGAACAGAAAACATGCATGAAGAAAGTTATAACCATTGCAAGAACAGAACACATGCATGAAGAAAGTTATAACCATTGCAAGAACAGAACACATGCATGAAGAAAGTTATAACCATTGCAAGAACAGAACACATGCATGAAGAAAGTTATAACCATTGCAAGAACAGAACACATGCATGAAGAAAGTTATAACCATTGCAAGAACAGAACACATGCATGAAGAAAGTTATAACCATTGCAAGAACAGAACACATGCATGAAGAAAGTTATAACCATTGCAAGAACAGAACACATGCATGAAGAAAGTTATAACCATTGCAAGAACAGAACACATGCATGAAGAAAGTTATAACCATTGCAAGAACAGAACACATGCATGAAGAAAGTTATAACCATTGCAAGAACAGAACACATGCATGAAGAAAGTTATAACCATTGCAAGAACAGAACACATGCATGAAGAAAGTTATAACCATTGCAAGAACAGAACACATGCATGAAGAAAGTTATAACCATTGCAAGAACAGAACACATGCATGAAGAAAGTTATAACCATTGCAAGAACAGAACACATGCATGAAGAAAGTTATAACCATTGCAAGAACAGAACACATGCATGAAGGACGTTATAACCATTGCAAGAACAGAACACATGCATGAAGGACGTTATAACCATTGCAAGAACAGAACACATGCATGAAGAAAGTTATAACCATTGCAAGAACAGAACACATGCATGAAGAAAGTTATAACCATTGCAAGAACAGAACACATGCATGAAGAAAGTTATAACCATTGCAAGAACAGAACACATGCATGAAGGACGTTATAACCATTGCAAGAACAGAACACATGCATGAAGGAAGTTATAACCATTGCAAGAACAGACAAACCAATCATGATATTCAAAGAAAATCAACTCAGGCAAGCAAAAAACTTGAAGTATCTGGTGAGCATTATATCATCCAGTGGAAAAAATAGAAGCAGAGATAGAACACAGATGTAAGAAGTCCAAACAGATCTTCGGACAGATGTTACCTTCTTTGTAGACACACGTGTAACAATCAATACCAAAACAACACTATTCAATCCATAATTCTCTTTATCAACATTGTTTTTAAGTGTCAAACATGGAAATTAACAACAGAAGAAAAAACAAATTTGAAACAAAAATAAAATGTCTATGACAAATCCTAAATGTACTAGAAGAGACAAGACAGGATCAGAAATAACTATATAAGGAAAGAATCTGCGGTGGAACCAGTAATCAACTACATCAAGAGACAACAGATCACATGGTTTGGACATTGGTAAAGACTACCACCAGTAGTGCACCACAGAGAGCCCTGTCACTTAGATATAACAGAAGAACTAGAGGTCTACCACGCAAGTGATAGGTAGATGCAATATCCAAAGCTGTAATTGCCAGCACGTACCAAGGCTGGCACCTGATGCCTTTTGAAAACATGACACTGAAAGGTAGAACAGGACGGGAGAAGAAGCATGAAGGATAATTACAGTATTATTGATTCGGTTTCATTACTGATGATTCTGATTTCTGTCTGTTGCACAGTGAAAGAATATCCTCATGGTACAGTTGTGATGTCTGAACGACAGACAAAAGCCAGAGGAGCCAGAGACCACAGGTGGGATGCCACCAACACTGGAAACATTTATGCTTCTGTAGTTTTACATATGCCACCTTTCGGCCGGGTAATATTTTAATCGTTTTGTTGTTGTTTAACTGCCAAAGTCCAGGAGGGGGGTGCACACATACAAACACATGCATGTGCACGCTATAATGCCAAAATGTCCAACATCATTTCTCTTTTTCCCCACTACATCTCGTCCCCTTTAACTTTTTGTTGCCATGATGTACTTCAATCTTCCCATTTTAATGTGTACAAAGAATATGCATTTCTTTCTACCAATAGGTAACCAGTTCTCCTTTTGAATTAATTTATTTCAAACTTTCTTCGTTATGCTTGAGGTCGGGTCAGTGTCGGAGGTCGGGTCAGTGTGGGAGGTCGGGTCAGTGTGGGAGGTCGGGTCAGTGTCGGAAGTCGGGTCAGTGTTGGAGGGCAGGTCAGTTTAAAAAACACATTTGAGTGCAGATTCACAGCGTGACCATCAGGCAACATCTAGCAGTAGAAGCAGATTTTGGACAAAAGAAAGAAAGCCCTCAAGCTAGCATCAGACCTGTATACCAGCTTTTCATGGGAACAATTAGTAGAAGTACTTTGGAGTGGCTGCTTCATCAGAGGACTGAACACTCATTGGAATTCCCAATGTGCAGTGACATCGATTGTGATAACAGAAAATTACATAACATCTTGTAGGGAGTTGGCAGTCCAAAACCAAAGTTCAAGGTGTCTCCTTTGTGCCAAAGAACTGCATGGCTGTTGGGTGAACAGTCGTTAACGAAGGCAGTCTGGTCATTGTAGGGGCAACGCTTGCTGGTGGATTTAATGTCCTAAGTCCCTTCCCCAGCTAATAGTGAGGGTACAGCTAGGGTGACTATTTATTAACCCTCACATAATGCTTCAGGTCAAAATGGACGCTAGGCACGGCCACTTCTTTTAGCCTTGGCAAATTTTTTTGCTTCTGTCAGACGGTGGCCGTTGCATTTTTGCTCCATTTGTAGACTGGAAGGATATAGTTTCATTGCCCAGCTTCTGAGTTGAGTGCATTGCATGACACTGTGAGCTGTGGATTTCATTTGAACTGTGATAAATATTTTGTGTGTTTTTCGTTGGCACAGGAGCGGAGCAGCTGTAGGGTGACCTGTTTGCCATGAAGCTGAAACTAAGATTACCAGATTGTAGTCTCTGCACTACCGTATCTCTCAAACATAAAACCTCAGGCTAGCAGAAGACATGTAGTCACTAGTGATCACTAGATGGGTTAGATTTTCAGTTACCACTATAGCTACAATGTTTAATTTAACAGATGCTTTGGCGGCCAGGTTTATATGCATTTCTTTTATTTAATGCAACAGTCAGTAAAAGTAAACTTCCATTGCAGTGATATAACTTTAAATATTTCTTTTCTCTTATGTTACTGAAATTGTTTTTTTTTTTTAAATTTCATTTCACTGTTATCTCTTGAAACTTAGATTGTAAGATAAAGTCATTAAAGGAGATGGTTGCTTTATTAGTCAGATTTGTAGGACTGAATTGTTACGTGAGTCCTTGCCCGAGTCACTGCACTAAGTTGGCAGTGGTGCTATTTATGGGAAGAATTGGTCTAAGAGGCTCCTACCACTCCATCTCGGGTTGTGACTCAGGGGCCAGCTCCCACACCCTGTAAAAAAAATTAAATTATTTGCTACGCAAAAATTCTGAGAAGAGGCGAAAAGACAGTCATTAAAAATACATTTACATGGGATGTTGGATGGGTTGAGGAAATGGCATAGAAGAGAAACAAAGACGAAGGCTCATTTTTGGCTTGTTCCTCCGTGGCGTTCTACCACATATATGGCAGTAGTGGGGGACCAAGATGTGGTAGAGGATGGGAGAATAAAACTATCTTTCATTATTCTTGGTGAAGCCGGGCAATTAAATCTAGTTGCCTTAGTAATCTATACATAAATATTTTATTACAACATTATATTTTTGAAATATCATCTCTTTCTAGACCTTTGAAGGCCGGTTTGACCTGGAAGTGGCTGCTTGCCTGGCAGTTTTACAGGTGGTGAGAAAATATGGGATCCCCAAGGTCGTACCTAAGTGGCCTAATGATCTGTGGGTGAGGGGTCATAAACTTGCTGGATTTCTGGTTGAAGACGGGCGATTGGATATTCCAGGTATGTTTTTTGTTGTTGGCAGTTAGGCTTGGTAAATGGAGACATCCTGTGTGTTGGTGAAGGTGAACAACATCATTGTCAGGGTTTCTCGGACTCATTTATGGAAATGATGAACATTGATGAGAGAAGCTAAAGGTGCTGGACTAGATTCCTTCACATTATTAAACAAATTAGGGCCTGCGGTTCACGGGGTTCACCCAGCCTCTGGGTAATGGGTTTCAGAGTTAACACTGGGGTAAAGGGAGGATCGTCGCTGTAGCTACGAAGTTGCGTGGGGATGGCGATACAGCCGGACAGTTTCTTATCAGCTGTCCGTACTGGTGGCAGAGCACTTATGGTTTATAACTGTGTTCAGTGATGCTGGTTCACATCTCCCAACTTTATCTTTACCTTTTTTATTAAACAAATTGTTCATGTTTGAACATAATTGAAGAATTAAAAGGCTGAAGTAAATTTGAAATATTTACACTAATTACCTGCTTCATAATGGAAAGAGAGTCATGGCAAATCCATGCAATGATGGTATACTTTCATCACTTAAGCTTTGCATGACTTTGGAGACATCATGAGCATTGTCTGAAAGATTATGTTGTTTGCCTACTGGAAACAAAATCACCACAGCTCTCCAAGTTGTTTATGTTGTGTAAGTCTGAAAAACTGAAAGAGCATGCACAGATATAACAGAGCATATACACATGGAATTAAAGGAATTGGCACAAGACAGAAATGATTTAGTGGAAGGATCAGGACGTTTCTTGAACAGCTCAAGGGCTGAAATATTAGATAATGATGACTTTGAAATTCAGTGATTTCAAGATATGCATTGTTTGTTGGAAACTTCCCAAGATGATGGGAATCACAGGTGAAAAACTATCAAAATAAGTTAGTGATATTTGAGAACTGTTGCTGCCATTGCATTCAGATGTGCTTCTTCTAAAATACTCAAATATTAACCTGTCTGTAATCCTTTTTACATTTGTCCCTATTCCCTTCCTGATTTTTCCCTCAGTACACCTTGACATACTATTCGCATGTATCCACTTCAGAGCCCGGCTCTCTAGCGTAGTTGGCTAAACCGGATTGTGCGGTGAGCGGGTGACGAACTCCTTGTGGTCTGGGTTCACTCCCGGGGGTAGGCAGAAAAGCCACATTTCTCTTAGATTTACGGTTTTTAAAATGGAATCAAGTCCGAAAGGTTGCGATATCCATAATACTGAGCCTAAGGGTTAACAACTCATGGCTTCTGGATACTAAAACAAAACAAAAAACAAAACAAATCCACTTCAGAACCTGTATCATTTGTGTCCCACTTGCTGACATATTTATATTTCAATAGAAGAATTATTCATTACTTTAAGGTGGGTATGTTTACATCACAGAGTCTTTATGTGTGGGTCTGACATGCAATGATGATAATCTTGAAATAAATAATGAACCTGAAAGTTTTAAAATACAAAACCAATCTGGGATAGAATGAGTTAATTTGTTTATTATTTAATGCATTTTGAAATAAATTAGAATTACTTTAAACAAAACTGTTAACTTCTCAGGAACAACTGACTGCTTGTTTATTCTTGGCATGGGAATTAACGTGAACGCCGATGTCCGCAGAAGCAGTGATCTCCAGAGTATTGCTACAAGTATGGTCTGTGAGAGGGATGGTCAGTTTGTTGACCGGTGAGCATGAATGTTTTTCTGTGTGAGTTTGTAGAAGTTAAGACCATTGGTGTTGGGGTTAATTACTGGGTGGAAGATTCATTAAAATGGTTAGACCTATTTTCTCTTGCCAGTTTGTAATATTTCTGAGAATCTTTAGGATCTTTAGGGTTTTCATCATATTCTAAAAAGTATACTTTTTTGACTAGACATTGTGATTATAAAATGTTATCTTCCACAACATACAATAATTTAAAAGTAAAGTACTTCCTGCTGATTTTCAGTCTTTTAGATTGCAGCATCTTTGACCTGTATTCGAGGTGTACTATTGATGGACTTGCATCTTTTTGTCCAAATCTTGCATGAACTAAAAACGACTTTACCTGAATATGGTATAAGTAAATAGACCACCACTCAAGACAATATAATGTCTTTACAGTTAATTTTTTTCAGTCCCAGGTAGTTTCAAAATAGAAACTCAATTTGGCACAATAATCACAGTTAAAAAGGTATCAGTGTATGATTTTCTGAGCAGATTTCTTTTGTTTACCCAGACCAAAGATAAAATAAATAATAACACACCATGTGCTGCATTAATACACACAAACATATGTTGAGCACACATGGTGCTTTTACTGGGACAACAAAAAAATGAATACTAGTAGAGGACATATTATAAATAAATGATTTAATTGTGGCGATACACTTTTTGTTGTCTTAACTCTTTGAGTCCCAGGGGGTTTTGCATCACAGGCCCAGGGGGTATTAAAGAGAGTCATAAAATCGGCGCATCATGCGTTCTTTGGGCTTCTAGGTAGGAATCTATGAACGTATGATGCGTTCATTGGGACTCAAAGAGTTAAATTTGTTATATTTGGTTAACTTTTCAGGGAGAAGTTTCTAGCAGACGTTTGCCTACAGCTTGAACAGACACTGGCAAACAAGAAAGAAGACAATTATCAAATGTTTCTCAGAGAGAATCTCTTCCAGAAAGATTGTGACATCTCCGTATCAAACAACTTGGGTAAAATGTTGGATGGCAAATTTGTGACAATTTGTAAAAACTGGGATGTGAAATTTGTTGGTAAGTTGTTAAGTGCAAACAAGTGATCTTGATAGTCCCTCATAGTGCACTCTTTAGAATATTGACATGATATCATTGCTAGGATATCATGACACATGTTGCAATGACCAGGTTATCTTCTTCTTCTTCTTCGCGGATGTCATCAAGTATGTAACTGATTGCAATGACAACAGGCTAGGATGTCATCATATATGTAACTGATTGCAATGACAACAGGCTAGGATGTCATCATGTATGTAACTGATTGCAGTGACTACAGGCTAGGATGTCATCATTTATGTAACTGATTGCAGTGACTACAGGCTAGGATGTCATCATGTATGTAACTGATTGCAGTGACTACAGGCTAGGATGTCATCATTTATGTAACTGATTGCAATGACAACAGGCTAGGATGTCATCATATATGTAACTGATTGCAATGACAACAGGCTAGGATGTCATCATATATGTAACTGATTGCAATGACTGCAGGTTAGGATGTTATCAAGTATGTAACTGATTTCAATGACAACAGGCTAGGATGTCATCATGTGTGTTACTGATTGCAATGAATGCATGCTAGGATGTCGTCATGTATGTAACTGTTTGTAGTGACTACAGCTAGGATGTCATCATGTATGTAACTGTTTGTAGTGACTACAGCTAGGATGTCATCATGTATGTAACTGTTTGCAGTGACTGCATGCTAGGATGTCATCAAGTCTGTAACTGTTTGCAGTGGCTGCATGCTAGGATGTCATCAAGTATGTAACTGTTTGCAGTGACTGCATGCTAGGATGTCATCAAGTATGTAACTGTTTGCAGTGGCTGCATGCTAGGATGTCATCAAGTATGTAACTGTTTGCAGTGACTGCATGCTAGGATGTCATCAAGTATGTAACTGTTTGCAGTGGCTGCATGCTAGGATGTCATCAAGTATGTAACTGTTTGCAGTGGCTGCAGGCTAGGATGTCATCATGTGTGTAACTAATTGCAATGAATGCATGCTAGGATGTCATCAAGTATGTAACTGTTTGCAGTGACTGCAGTCTAGGATGTCATCAAGTATGTAACTAATTGCAATGAATGCATGCTAGGATGTCATCAAGTATGTAACTGATTGCAATGAATGCATGCAAGGAGGTCATCAATTATATAACTGATTGCAGTGACTGCAGTTTAGGATGTCATTAAGTATGTAACTGTTTGCAGTGACTGCAGGCTAGGATGTCATCAAGTATGTAACTGATTGCAGTGACTACAGGCTAGGATGTCATCATGTGTGTAACTGATTGCAGTGACAACAGGCTAGGATGTCATCATGTATGTAACTGATTGCAGTGACTGCAGGCTAGGATGTCATCATGTATGTAACTGATTGCAGTGACTGCATGCTAGGATGTCATCATGTATGTAACTGATTGCAGTGACTGCAGGCTAGGATGTCATCAAGTATGTAACTGATTGCAGTGACTGCAGGCTAGGATGTCATCATGTATGTAACTGATTGCAGTGACTACAGGCTAGGATGTCATCATGTGTGTAACTGATTGCAGTGACTACAGGCTAGGATGTCATCATGTATGTAACTGATTGCAGTGACTGCAGGCTAGGATGTCATCATGTATGTAACTGATTGCAGTGACTACAGGCTAGGATGTTATAACTGATTGCAGTGACTGCAGGCTAGGATGTTATCATGTGTGTAACTGATTGCAGTGACTACAGCTAGGATGTCATAATGTATGTAACTGATTGCAGTGACTATAGGCTAGGATGTCATCATGTATGTAACTGATTGCAGTGACTACAGGCTAGGATATCATCATTTATGTAACTGATTGCAGTGACTACAGGCTAGGATGTCATTATTTATGTAACTGATTGCAGTGACTACAGGCTAGGATGTCATCATGTATGTAACTGATTGCAGTGACTACAGGCTAGGATGTCATCATTTATGTAACTGATTGCAGTGACTACAGGCTAGGATGTCATCATGTATGTAACTGATTGCAGTGACTACAGGCTAGGATGTCATCATTTATGTAACTGATTGCAGTGACTACAGGCTAGGATGTCATCATGTATGTAACTGATTGCAATGACTACAGGCTAGGATGTCATCATGTATGTAACTGATTGCAGTGACTACAGGCTAGGATGTCATCATTTATGTAACTGATTGCAGTGACTACAGGCTAGGATGTCATCATTTATGTAACTGATTGCAGTGACTGCAGGCTAGGATGTCATCATGTATGCAACTGTTTGCAGTGACTGCAGGCTAGGATGTCATCAAGTATGTAACTGATTGCAGTGACTGCAGGCTAGAATTTCATCATGTGTGTAACTGATTGCAGTGACTGCAGGCTAGGATGTCATCATGTATGTAACTGATTGCAATGACAACAGGCTAGGATGTTAGGCATGGAGACACTGAGATGACTGCTGCAACAGAGGATGGAGCATGGATGGTTCGGACTAATGTATTAGGATGTTGATATGGATAAAAGTAACAAGATACTAATCATTATCTTTTTCTGTTATGTAAGTGTAATTCTGTAAAGCTGACCTATATATGCCTCTTATTTCCCATTTGTTAACATTTTTGCTTTTAGCACTTTAACACACTTACAAATATACAAAGATTAGTTTGGGTGCACAGATACTTTCCAAAATATTTCTATATTTACTGATTTCAATCTGACAGCTTTAAATTAATATGGACAGTCACTGGGTTTATGCTATCACAGCCTAATGCTCACAATTTGGTACCTTTTGCAGACACACTCACAGGGAAGATCATGAAAGGAAGTTCTGCAGTGTACACCGTTCGGCCAAAGGTTTTCAACAAGATCACACTTGTATTTACCAGCACACACAGCACTGATCTAGACAGTACCCTGTCCAAATGGTTGACGTCCATTGTTGACACCTCTAAATATATTGTGTGCTCAGTGCCAGAATCAGCTATCACAACAACAGGTATGTTTAAGATATTGTATCCTGTATACTTTTTTAGAAATATTAACTGCACAAAACACGCAAGTGTCTGAGCAAAGAGCTGTTAAATAGTCTGGCTACTGCCACTGCTTTGTGGGGTGAATTATGTAGTCAGTAGACAAATATATTGATGGCTTTCTGGGATCAGCAGCAGAATAGTGTATCCACACCTGGCAACAAATAATGTGGTGGGCAATGACCCCAGGGTCTGGATGACTCTGACCATACAAGAAAATCAAATCCAGACTCCATATTTTTTGACCTAGTTAAAAAAAAACAACCTTTCGACTCATTCATCTCAGGCCAACCTTTTCCAGTTTATGTAATCAATTACCAGTTTAAAAAAGAAAGTTCAAATAATTTTTGAAAGTAATCCTACATTTTATGTTAATGTTTTGTTTTATTTTAACCCACTGACTTCAGGATCGCACATTATGTGATCAGCCAACATTTAAACCTGGCTACCATGATCACATCCCCTGTGATTATAACTTTGGATGTTTGCCTTCATGTTAAAATCACAATTTTTGTGATAAAATTTAGTTGAAGCCTTTAGCCCATTTATTTCCATCATGTTTTTTTAAGGGAATCGATGGTGTATTGTTTATATGTAATTGTTTGAAGAATTTGCATGGTGAGCTCTCATTTTGGTTTTGGAAAAGATTATTTTTGCCTTAAAAAAAAAATAAAAAAAACTTTTTTTTAAGTTCGACAGTTCAAATAATACTGTAAGTATCAAATGGTGAACATCCAGTGAATTTGCAGTGTTATTTCACAGTTAGGTGGTGTTATTTCACAGTTAGGTGGAGCTGTCATCCAGGATTATTTCAGCCAAAAAAAAAAACCTGCATCGCTGAGTTCACCTCGGGAGAGGTCGAACCTAATGGGATAAAACTCTGGGCAGTGAAGTCAGTCCTCTCATCTTTGATTTTAACTCTGGTACATAATGAGTTTATATCTAATGCATTCAGATGCAGGACATGTCAGTGTAAGATATGGGCAGTACGACGGCTTGCCAGTTGACTTGGTGGTCGAGAGTTTCAGTTCCCATTGAGGCAGGAATTTTTGTAAAGTCTTATGCAATAAATCGCTCTCATTTAATGTCAGAAAGAGAGTGCTAAAATGTTACATAGAACCTGTTCTGCAGCGAATCTTTGACTGTCACTGAACAAATTAAGAAGAATTTGGAAGCAACAGAGATGTGGTTTCTAAAACTAATGTTACGAATACCTTGGACGGCCAGAGTAACTAACAAAAATTACTTGAAAGAGGCTAATGAAAGTCGATCTCTATATATAAAAATAAGAAAGAGACAAACACTGTACTTTGGCCACATAATGAGAAGAGGGACATTGGAGAACATTATGACAACTGGAAAGATCAGTGGAAAAAGGGGCAGAGGCAGACCAAGAGAGATGGTGCTGGATGGGTTAAAATGATGGCATGGAGGGATATCACCAAGAGAGCTGTTCCAATCAACCAAGGATCATGATCTTTGGAGACGCATGAGCGCCTACGTCAGTTGGCAAGGCACATAATGATGATGATGATGACTTGACCCCTTAAGCTGACCTTGCCACCCAGCTGAAAATCCTGATAATACTAGGAAATGTTCTGCTAAGTAACATCAGCAGTGTGGTATTTACTTCATTTTGGGAGACAAAGAATAGACCCACTGCCTCCCTAATAAGCATGTCATAACGATGACTAATTAGGGTTTTCCCTACAAAATCAGAGTTGTGAGGAACCAACAGTCTGCATACAGGAAAGAAAGATCTGTAAAATGGATGGTTAGTTGCGTATCCTTTACAGGACGTTGCAGAACCAACTCCAACAGCCCTTGGCTGTTGTGTGGTTTTTCTAGGCAAATCTACGTTCAGTAGTTTGCCATTGCTTTCTGGACGGTCGGCTTTCTTGATACCACTGTCGAAACCTAGGCAAGGCGCATGGCCCGCAGCTGGGATCGAACCCGCCATCCCAGAATTACGAAGCGTTCACATCGACTTAGCCACAGAGCGGACGTAAAACGGATGAGCAAGCAAAATTTTAGTTTTGGAACAAAACTGAAGATCAGAAGTGGCCGCGCTACGAGAACTTTCTGCCGGAGTTTACAGCTGGTGAACTCTTAGAAGAAGAGGGAAGGTTAACTTTTCCCCACTGGGTTTGATCCTGTGTAGCTCAGTATTTCTGTGCAAAGCAGTTGGCCACCTCTTAAGAGCATCACACAAATTTCAAACACCATAAAAACAAACATGAGGTATAAAAGCGAAAGTATTACCAAAAATAATGAATATTGATATTCTCTTGTTTTGTCCTTAAAGATGAATGGATGAAAAAGTGTTCGTTGCTAGTTTTGGTTGAAGATGTCAACAATAAAGAACTTGTCACCACAAAAATTGGCCTGTATTTGCAATCAGGAGGGAGTGTGATGGCGTATGGAAGAGCAGCGGCATTTGCGGCCGGTGTATTTGGTAAGACAATATTTCTCTTTCTTCTGTCCTATTTGATGTGAAACCTTCAAGAGAAAATCCAAGATATCCTATTCAACAATATAAAACAGTTATATTAGGGTTACTTAAGGTTATGAAGTAACCTGCTGTTATATGAATTCTTTTTCTCTCTTTTTTCACTGTACTCAAACTTTAATATACTCACAATATTTCGCAGTTACAGTGTTTGTTGATTAAACTAAGGTGTAGTATATTGTACACAAGCAACTGAGAAGTGAATACACATGTTTACACTACTATCCAATTGCAATGAATGTTTTTGTTTAAAGTGTCCAGTATTTTAAAATGATTACGGCAATCTCGCAACAGTCTGGCAAGTTAGAAGCAACAAAAGTACTAAGTTCAGATTCCTACAAACTTAGCAATTTAAATTCTTTTTCTTCTTCTTCTGTTGTCCTGTTCTACTTTTCAGAGGCCAGTTTTAAGGAGGCATCGGGTGCGAGCCTTGGTATGTGCTACCTAAATGCTGGTGTTTACGACGTCAGATATTCTTTCTATCCATCGCATGCATGGTCAACCTCTTGTTTTACCTTATATGGGTAAATGATCTTATTAGTCGGGTATCTATATTACAGCTTAGTGCTTTGAGCTGAAGCAGCTGCTTGGTTTAAAACTGATATCACAAAGATGGGCTAAGACACCCCACATGGCTGGTTTCAACACACTGAGCATGGCTGGTTTCAACACATTGAGCATGGCTGGTTTCAACACATTGAGCATGGCTGGTTTCAACACATTGAGCATGGCTGGTTTCAACACACTGAGCATGGCTGGTTTCAACACACTGAGCATGGCTGGTTTCAACACATTGAGCATGGCTGGTTTCAACACACTGAGCATGGCTGGTTTCAACACACTGAGCATGGCTGGTTTCAACACATTGAGCATGGCTGGTTTCAACACACTGAGCATGGCTGGTTTCAACACACTGAGCATGGCTGGTTTCAACACATTGAGCTTGGCTGGTTTCAACACACTGAGCATGGCTGGTTTCAACACACTGAGCATGGCTGGTTTCAACACACTGAGCATGGCTGGTTTCAACACATTGAGCATGGCTGGTTTCAACACATTGAGCTTGGCTGGTTTCAACACACTGAGCATGGCTGGTTTCAACACACTGAGCATGGCTGGTTTCAACACACTGAGCATGGCTGGTTTCAACACATTGAGCATGGCTGGTTTCAACACATTGAGCTTGGCTGGTTTCAACACACTGAGCATGGCTGGTTTCAACACATTGAGCATGGCTGGTTTCAACACACTGAGCTTGGCTGGTTTCAACACACTGAGCTTGGCTGGTTTCAACACACTGAGCATGGCTGGTTTCAACACACTGAGCATGGCTGGTTTCAACACACTGAGCATGGCTGGTACTCTTTTTGTTTTGTTTTTTACAGCTTGGAGCTAAATGTTGGTGTAGTTTTCTGTCATGTTTTGCTCAGTTTGCTGTACAGAGGACGATCCAGCAGAACGTGTTCAGTATCATTTGTGCTTAGATATTTACATAGTGACGAAGTAGAGAGATGAAGCTTATGCATATGGTATGAATGAATTCAAACCTGATTGTAATGACCTTGAGAAGGGTTCGGTTGAGAGTACTCATTTAAATATGTAAAGCCAAGATTGTATGTATAAATATGCAATGGGCTGTTTAGGTGATGAACGGGGAGAATGGAGAACAACAGGATCAATGACAGTTGAGACTGGGAAGAGTCAGAAACAATGTGCAGTATTATAAACACAGTCTTATTAATTGCAGTTTAGTATTGTTCGTCTGAGTAAAAAGTCAGTAAAGGACCCTTTTCTACACCTTTAGGTGTATGGGGCATATAGGGCAAGACCTCTACTTTATAGACCAATCAGCACAAGGTGGGTGATGTGGTCAGTGTCACGCCGGCCGCTTTTACTGCACCCAGTACCCACTCAAGGCTAGGTAGCCCTGGGAGCCAAAGTCATTTTTTTAAGAAGTTTGTCTCCGCCAGGGAGCGAACCCAAAGGGTACAGTGTAGATGTGCTGAGGCTGGTAGTTGGACAAGAGTAAGCAAATGCTCATAGATGTTATCACTCTGTTGGTGTGAGAATGTCTGTAGCAGAGATGCACTGAGCTGCAGAAATCCATGTTAAGATTTTCTTTGGAATAATGGCCTTTTTTGAACATCTGTGGTTTGTATGGTGTTTCTTCCTCTGTGGGCCCCAGGAAGACAGATCTTTTTTATATTCAACATATTCTCCTATATGTTACATTTTACTTGTTACTGGTTGTCTGTATTCACCTCCCAGCACATTGGCCCAACCCATTCATGCTCTGACGTCCAATGCAGCAGGCATATTACTGTCTCCATTCTCATCTTTTCCAAAAAGGGTTGACTGAACATCATATTTTGTTAGCCTCACAGCTGGTTTCTGCATGCTTGTCCTCATTTTATATTTTATATTTTACCTCTATACTGAATATCCATGCTCAGAATTTACCCCTGTTTATCTACTAGGTATCCATGCTGAGATTTTACCCCTGTTTATCTATTAGATATCCGTGCTGAGATTTTACCTCTGTTTTTCTACTATATATCCATGCTGAGATCTTACCCCTGTTTATCCACTAGGTATCCATGCTGAGGAAGTACTGTTGGAATCCTCACAGAAATCAGTTGTTGTGGTACCTCTGCGGGCAGAAACTTCCCTTTTGGAACCAGTCATCGATGGAAGTGTGGCCTCTACTGATGGCAGCCTCCTAGTAATTGATTCCCTTTCTGTCAGTGACGCTGGGTGTAAGAACACACCAAACAGTGAGTCTGTTGACCCTCCTGGAGCTATACACCAACCCATGGCTGTAACACAAGCTACACAACAGCTGGTGACTGTAACTTTCCCAGCAAAACCTCCATGCTTTTCTTTTACTGGAACTGAAACTTCAGGGTATTTTTGTCATTCATCTGCTGATCAGAATAAACTCCATTTGGAAAATGTCCCTTTTAGACAGTCACCTGTCTCAGCCGGCACCAGTAGCCATATTGTGCAGGTTAATGGATACCTCTACAGCAGTGACCAGGAGAGAAACCTGGTAGTGTTTACAGGAAATGTCATTTCTGGTGGTCTGATTGCATTGTGGGGGTTTAGTTTTTCAGATGTACTTGAAGCAAATGGACTTTCGACAGAAGAGATCAATCATGTAGCTGATGACAGGTTTAAAAGAGATGTTTTACTACAGCAAGTATTGGCGCTTCTTCTGAAATCATAAATATGTTTTATTTTTTATTTTTTCGGCATCGTATAGGCACCAAAAGTGTAAAAAATATGGGCCAGTTATTTATTATGTATCTCTTGGGCATTCACATGTGTTTTAAGAAGTAAGATAGCAATATTTTAATGTATGCCTGGCAGCATTAGGAAGAAATGTGGAGTGAGTAAAAGTAATTGTAATTAGTAAAAGCTGTTTGATTCTTCTTGTGCTCCGTACCCCATTGGAAAATAGGCCAACAGCCAGCCAACACCAGGCCCTCTAATTTTTTGCCATGTTCTACTTCTCATTCTCTGTCTTGTCAATCTGATTCATCTTGTCTCTAATTTTCTCATGTCCAAAATTAATTTAAAGTTCCATAATTCCAGTCATCATTTCTGGAGATTTCCCCTCTGTGGAAGGCGATCATACTATTTGCGGCTGTCTTAAAATAGCATCTTTTTTGGCAAAATTATCATCACTTGTTCTTGGTTGGCAGAATTGTTTTCCCCACATGTGTTCTAGATTATTCTGTATTATCTAATATATCAAATATATATCAGTAATGTAAATATATTTTGGGGCAGGTTAGTAAATATATGTATGTTATGTTATGATATCACAGTCAACATCATTGCACATTGGGCATTTCCATGTGTGCTCAGTCCTCCAATGTGGCAGCTACTCCACGGTACTTGTACTGACTATTCCCATCACCCACAGAATGCTGACCACATCACCCACAGAGTGCTGACCACATCACCCACAGAGTGCTGACCACATCACCCACAGAATGCTGACCACATCACCCACAGAGTCCTGACCACATCACCCACAGAGTGCTGACCACATCACCCACAGAGTGCTGACCACATCATCCACAGAATGCTGACCACATCACCCACAGAGTGCTGACCACATCACCCACAGAATGCTGACCACATCACCGACAGAATGCTGACCACATAACCCACAGAATGTTGACCACATCGCCCACAGTGTGTTGACCACATGTGCTGACCACATCACCCACAGAATGCTGACCACATCACCCACAGAGTGCTGACAACATCACCCACAGAGTGTGCTGACCACATCACCCACAGAGTGTGCTGACCACATCACGCACAGAGTGCTGACCACATCACACACAGAGTGCTTACCACATCACCCACAGAGTGCTGACCACATCACCCACAGAGTGCTGACCACATCACCCACAGAGTGCTGACCACATCACCCACAGAGTGCTGACCACATCACCCACAGAGTGCTGACCACATCACCCACACAGGGCTGACCACATCACCCACAGAGTGCTGACCACATCACCCACACAGGGCTGACCACATGACCCACAGAATGCTGACCACATCACCAACAGAGTGTGCTGACCACATCACCCACAGAATGCTGACCACATCAACCACAGAGTGTTGACCACATCACCCACAGAGTGCTGACCACACCACCCACAGAGTGCTGACCACATCACCCACACAGTGCTGACCACATCACCCACACAGTGCTGACCACATAAACCACACAGTGCTGACCACATCACCTACACAGTGCTGACCACATCACCCACATGGTGCTGACCACATCACCCACAGGGTGCTGACCACATCACCCACAGAGTGCTGACCACATCACCCACAGAGTGCTGACCACATCACCCACAGAGTGCTGACCACATCACCCACAGAGTGCTGACCACATCACCCACAGAATGCTGACCACATCACCCACAGGGTGCTGACCACATCACCCACAGAGTGCTGACCACATCACCCACACAGGGCTGACCACATCACCCACAGGGTGCTGATCACATCACCCACAGAGTGCTGACCACATCACCCACAGGGTGCTGACCACATCACCCACAGGGTGCTGACCACATCACCCACAGGGTGCTGACCACATCACCCACAGAATGCTGACCACATCACCCACAGAATGCTGACCACATCACCCACAGAATGCTGACCACATCACCCACAGAGTGTGCTGACCACATCACCCACAGAGTGCTGACCACATCACCCACAGAGTGCTGACCACATCACCCACAGAGTGCTGACCACATCACCCACACAGTGCTGACCACATCACCCACACAGTGCTGACCACATCACCCACACAGTGCTGACCACATCACCCACACAGTGCTGACCACATAAACCACAGAGTGCTGACCACATCACCCACAGGGTGCTGACCACATCACCCACAGAGTGCTGACCACATCACCCACACAGGGCTGACCACATCACCCACAGAATGCTGACCACATCACCCACAGAGTGCTGACCACATCACCCACAGAGTGCTGACCACATCACCCACATAATGCTGACCACATCACCCACAGAGTGCTGACCACATCACCCACATAATGCTGACCACATCACCCACAGGGTGCTGACCACATCACCCACAGAATGCTCACCACATCACCCACAGAGTGCTCACCACATCACCCACAGAGTGCTGAATACCTCACCCACAGAGTGCTCACCACATCACCCACAGCGTGCCGACTTGTCTATAAAATATATGTCTAGTACTATCTACAGTATACCTAAGGGTGTTTACTTTTTTTTTTTTTAAACTTTCTATTTTCCCCATTGGCTTTTTATTCTTCCTTTATTCCTTTGGCTCAGTGAGTTCTGGTAGAAGGACATTCTATTTATATTTTTGTCAGGTTTTCTCAGTGTGTGCCTTGTCCAACGTCATTGTCTTTTCCTCCCCTCTTGATTCACTGGAACTTCTTTCCCAAAGCTCCACATTAGTAATTCAGTACCTTTTAATTACCTCTGTTCTATAGATACACAAATTCATGAATGAATTTAGTTTTTTAGTAATAATTTAAATTGTTCTGCATGTTTCAGATCCATAATTCCTCTTTTGTCTAAGTTGTTGGTACATAATGTGGTTTACATCTATACTGCAATATCTGCCCCCCTCATTCCAACGCACCTAATTTCCCAAACCCCTAATCAGTCTCCTAAACTGGATCCTAGAACCCATGCGGGAATAGCTCCATACATCAATACTGATTTGATGTTGGAACTGAACATACACCATTCACAATAAACATATGCAACATACAGACACCCAAAATTTATAATAAACCTTTTGAGTACATTGATTACAACAAAGCAAAGGAGACAAAAATATGGATCAGTGTTTATGTAGCTGTAATGAAATATAATGTATTTTCATGTTAACAGTTTGTGAGTATATAAAAATGAACATAGACCATCAATTCTGAAGCAGTAAACCCTGTCATGCTCCCAGGTCGACCGAGGCCTAAATGGATACGAGGTGAAGTCCTGGGACGTAAAGGCAACCGGTGTGATATTGACCACATCATCCACTGAATGCTGATTTTTTTATTAAATATAGGTCTAGCCCTATATACCCAAAATGCCTGAAAGCATGCAAAAGACTTCTTTACTTTATTTTTTAACCGTTACATCAACTGCTGTGACACTTGAGAGTAATGCGAGAAGTTACAGTTTGTTGCATGTATTATTATTATTATTATATCTTTAATCAGGGCTTTCCTCCTAGAAACAGAGGTGCTGGTACTGGCCGTCAAGTGTCTTTAAAAAAATGGTGCCGGTACACACACTCACAAAAGTGTCTATTACAAGAGCGCTGAAAAATATTGAGAAAACGGTGCCTGTGCTGAATACCACTGTGTACCACCTTTAAAAAAAGCTGTGTGTTTAATACATGTAATGAAGATTCTTTGTTGGTGTTTGTTCTGAATACAAAAATGTCAGACACATTTTTATGTGGCGACTAAATATTCTTATTATTTCTAGATACTGGTTCAGACAGTATGTCCATTCTCTGTGAGTGTTTTCTTTCTCAACATCTTTACAGCCCTTCTTCCTTATAGTGTCATTTGTGTGTGTGTCTTTCTCTATCCTTTTTCTCAAAATCTTTACAGTCCTTCTCCCTGATAGTGTCATTTCTTTCTGTCTTTCTCTGTCCTTTTTCTCAAAATCTTTACAGTCCTTCTCCCTGATAGTGTCATTTCTTTCTGTCTTTCTCTGTCCTTTTTCTCAAAATCTTTACAGTCCTTCTCCCTGATAGTGTCATTTCTTTCTGTCTTTCTCTGTCCTTTTTCTCAACACTTTTACAGCCCTTCTCCCTGATAGTGTCAATTCTTTCTGTGTCTTTATCTTTTTTTCTCAACATCTTTACAGCCTTCTCCCTAATAGTGTAATTTCTGGCTGTCTCTCTCTGTCCTATTTCTCAACATCTTTACAGCCCTTCTCCCTGAAAGTGTCATTTCTGTCTGTCTTTGTCTGTCCTTATTCTCAACACTTTTACAGCCCTTCCCCCTGAAAGTGTCATTTCTGTCTGGTTTTTTTTCTATCATCTTTCTCAACATGTTTACAGCCCTTGTTCCTGATAGTGTCCTACTTGTCACTGTTTTGCTCTGTCAGTGTTTTTTTCTGTCTCAGCATTCTTTTGACTCCTCATCTGTTCACTCACTCAAAAGAAGCTTGATCATTTTTAGCATGTCATGCTTCAATTTATCACCCAGTGGTACAGAACCAACCTATCTGTATGCCTTTTCCTTTCCAAAGACACCCACATACACAGAAGAAAATATCCAAAGGACTACACAAAACCTCTGAAAGTGTGGTTGCTACTCTGCATGGATGATAGATCACGTCTGTCACCATCTTTCTTGACATGCTTTGTGAACTCAAAGCAACATCAGAGCTCACCAGCGCATTACGACTGATTCCTTAGACACTAGATTTATCTTCAGCATCAAAGATTTACTTTCTTCTTCCATTATGTATTTGAGGTCAAGGTGGAAGATATATGTACATAACAGAGCAGACAGCTCCCAGGTCGACCCAGCCGTGAGTAGGTACCGAGTGCAGTCCCGGGAAAGTAAAAGTGGCCTGCGTTTTATGTCACTTGATGACACATATTAGGTTAAAAACAAAAAGGAAAAATTTCATTGATCTATTTCTGCGTTTACCTTAAAGGCACATTATATTGTGGTTTACAGCTAGACTGATATCTACACATTTCAGATCAACACATTTGATTTCAGCAAACTCCTATTTAAGCAAATTTTATGGCATGCTTGTTAGGGGCAGCAGGTCTATTTCCCCCCCCCCCCCCCCCCCCCAAGATTGGGCTCCAGAACCAACACAGGGAGTATACTTTATCAGATTAACAAAAAGAAAGGACCTTTTTCCATGCCTTTAGGGGTATTGGGCATATAGGGCTAGCCCTATCATTTTATAGAACAGTCAGCACTTGGTGAGTGATGTGATCAGCATCAAGCTGGCTGCCTTTACTTCCCAGGACTTTATCAGATGATATCTACATAAATGAAGCATACTGCAGTCAAGGCATTTCACTCACTGAGAATTAAATGAGAGTGGCATGACTGAAATATCTGTGTGTGCGCTGGCTTCTGTGTATGCACCGGCTTCTGTGTATGCACCGGCTTCTGTGTGTGCGCCGGCTTCTGTGTATGCGCTGGCTTCTGTGTGTGCCGGCTTCTGTGTATGCACCGGCTTCTGTGTGTGCGCCGGCTTCTGTGTATGCACCGGCTTCTGTGTATGCACCGGCTTCTGTGTGTGCGCCGGCTTCTGTGTGTGCGCCGGCTTCTGTGTATGCACCGGCTTCTGTGTGTGTGCCGGCTCTGAAGTTCAAATTCACAGTTAAAGGCTTAGAATTTTGATAACAACCACACCATTGGTGTGTAAACAAATTCAAGCACATTCATGATTTGTTGGATACAGGTGAAAATTAGGCCATTTTTGCCATTTGCCAAGTTAGAACTCTCTCTGTCTATTTATTGCCTGAGTTAACACTTTTAAGGTGGTGTTGGACTGGGGGAGAGATAGTGCAGTTGCCACAAACTGTGCAAGTCAGGATTTCCCCCAATGACAGAAAAAAAAATCATTTCTTACTGTGGAACAAACAACCTCACCCTCAAGTAGGGTCCTGGAGCCCACACGGGGTTATCTCCCTTAACTTAAAGAATTTACACACACAAAATTAAAATGCTGTTGTGCCAGTGATATTATGTCATTTATTTCGTCAAATTTTCCAGTAAATGTTTTCTCTAAAAACTTAATTCATCATTGTCTATGTAATTTCTGGTACATTGTAAACAAAATTATATATCAACAATATTTGTCTGGTCATCAGTGAAGTTGACTGTAGTTGCTTTAACTTCTGGCAAGCGATCCCATGATTCCACACTTGATAGTTGGATTTGACTGTACATGGGTTTCTGGTCAGGGTATGCCTGTGTGTTTCTGCCCCCTGATATTTTCTCAGTCCAAGATGGGGCTGTTGTCATACTGCCTTTGTCTGTAGGATTCACTGAAAACTTCTCACTGGGTTGAGTAGTAGGTGGGGTATGAAAACTTGTGGAATGTTGGGAAGAAGGGTCGGTTTTAATTTGTTGATTTAGGTGCAGCTGTCTTTTACTGGGAACTGTGTCAGTAAGTGGGTTTTGTTTGTGAGTGTCTTTATTCTCTCTGTCAAAATTCATGGCTTGATGATGTCTGGTGCCCTGATTCACATCTTCTAAATGTCCGATATTATTACCCGTAGTTCCATGATTATTTCCTGTTTTGGGTACATGTTGCATGTGATCTATCTTGCTTCGCTGGACTGGTGAATCACCAGCATTTTCTGATATGGAAGAGTACTTGACAATATCTCTATGGTGGCCTGTGTTGTAAGTCAGCCCACCACTCTCTTGATGTGTTGAAGTGTCAGCTATAAAGGCATCTGTTTCCAGTTCATCTATGGAGTTATCATCACAGTTAGTCATGTCCCTGGGAAAGCTAGGACTCGCAGAGAAGCCATGACTAATGTGTTGTGTCGGTGAGTCCAAGAAAATCAAGGAATCTAAGCCCGCATGTTGACTGCAGCTGTCGTCGGGTGCCCTAATAGTTGGTAGCTGTTGTTGGTTGATTTGACGCTTGTCACAGGAAGTGACTGAAGTACACGTTGCATCTGTTGAGCCACCTTTTGTCGAGTCTTGACTAGAATTTTTTGTTTGGTCTCCTTCCAGATGAAACAGATGTTTTCTGCCTCCATGTCCCCGTAATGTTTGATTGTCTACATTTTTAAACAATATTTTACTTGAGACATCAACAGGTATTAATATATTCGTGCTTATTTCATTTTCTAAACTTTCTATTCCATCCAAGCTACCATTTTCACATAGAACACTGGCAGAATTATTTGTAGGCACCAAATCACTTAAAGTAGCATCTTTATTCTGAATGCCATTTCCAAAATGATTCATTCCAAAACTGTCCTTTTTGAGATCATATTTACTTTTATGATGTTCTTCATTAATGGAGTTATTTTCCTGCAGAGTACTATCACTGCTATTTAAAACTGAAGAATTATATTTGTTTGTGAAATGATCTGTCCAGAACAACTCTTGCTCACTTGCGTCCTTGTCTGTGGCATCTAGGGAATCAACCTTGGCATTAGTCAGACACTGATCAAGATTAGGTCCTGTGGCTGCCTCTGCAACAATATGTTTGTTGTTTTGATCAGTGCAGACTTCTTCAATGTCTGTGATCCCAGTTAACGTATTCTGAGTATTCTCAAAGCTCAAACCCGAAGTATTCGACATGGAAGAAGCTGACGTCTGCCGACATTTCTTTGGGCTGACTTCTGCTTTACGTCTGCTGTCTGTGAAAGGAAACAAAAAATAGTCAACAACTAGTGAAGATGATAATTTTTTTTAATTTTAGTAAAGTAAGTAAAAGACTTTTCATGCCAGTGGCGCATCAGGAAAATGATACAGCATGTTGGCTGCCTTTACTTTCCAGGAAATTACCTGGTTCCTGTTTTAGACTCGGTCGACTCTGGAGCCGAGGTTGTAAATGCTGGTAAAATAGAAATATGACAGTTTTATAGCAGATGTTAAAGTTGAGAGGATCACCTTCGTTCCATTCAGTTATCTACTATGGTTATTGCCTGTCACAAAGCACAAACTCCACAGCTCCAGCAACAGTCCCTATATATGTCCGTAAAAATTGCACCCACGAACTAAACAACAAATCTGTAAAACAAACCCACAACTTTCAGAGCACAAGGCAGATGACATGACCACTTTGCCAGGGAGATTTCACAAGTAATGTAGCTGTAATATGTGAACTGTCTATGGTAACAAGTTCACAAATCATCCGTGGCAGTCCCCAGGCACGTATGATTTGTGAATTTATCTACTGAATGAATGAATCAATGATCTGAATGGATGAATCAGTTTTGTCTATTTAATGAATGAATCAGTCAATCAAGAATTGACATCATTGTACTCGGGAAATCCCACATTTGCTTTTTCTCCTTCTTCAGTAGCCCAGAAAAAGTCAATATGCTAATAGTACCAGTTACAACATGAGTAAAAGTCCGCTTTTTTTCCCCCTCAGTGTTGAATGTCTTTGTGAGTCGTTACAGTTGCAACATGAGTAAAAGTCCGGCTATTTCCCCCCTCAGTGTTGAATGTCTTTGTGAGTCGTTACAGTTGCAACATGAGTAAAAGTCCGGCTATTTCCCCCTCAGTGTTGAATGTCTTTGTGAGTCGTTAAAGTTGCAACATGAGTTAAAGTCCGCTTTTTTCCCCCTCAGTGTTGAATGTCTTTGTGAGTTTGCTTTGTGATTCGTTACCGTTACAACAAGTCAGGCTGTGCTGCTCTCAGCCATAGAGATATAAGTTTTCCTTGATTGTTTAATATATTCTCTTACTCTTGGTTCTCTTTGAACAATCACATTGTCAAGTCGGACTTACCAGAAGTGAAAATGTGTGATTATGGATTGATCAGAACTAACATTATGACGTTTCTTGGGGTGAGGTTCGATTGCAGCTTGTCATTCAGGGAACATGTTGACCATGTGATAACAAAAGCATGCAAAGGTCTGGTGCAGAGTGGATACTTGTGCCTCATGCGCTTGTTTGTATATTTTCCTGTATTGCCACACTCAACAGGTGATGTAGAGAAGAGAACCCTGTTGCTGTTAGTGCAGAGGTGAACGCTCTCATCAGTGAAAATTCAGACGGAGCAGATGCACTAATCTACACAGATGGATTCGTTATATGCCAAAAAAGAAGTGCATGGGCATTCACAGCACGCTCAGCAGGCAAAACAGTCAAAGAAGCCAACGGCGCCTTCTCCGTGACAACCAGCAGTGTGACGATGGAGGTGTTGGCAGTGACGCAAGCGTTTGCCTGGCTTGAAACACAAAAATACACCCGTGTATGTATACTCAGTGATTCAATTAGTATGATCTGGAGGGTTCAGGCAGGTTGGGTGCGAAGACAATGGCTTAAATCATTACAGAAGTCCACTATGCTTGGAGTCACCTTTATTTTTGTTCTTGGACACGCAGGTGTCGATGGAAATAAAAGATCTGACAGGTTGGCTGGATTCGCTATCACTACCAACGGTCTGCCTATGGATCATGCTGATATTATCAATGCCCTCAGAGAAATGGGAAGGATAGAGGACTTTGGTGGCAGTGAATCCACATCACTCGCCAGAATAGCAGACTTGGGAATTAAGATCGGCATAGCAAAAAATGAGACGCACACCAGACACACCAGAAGAATTGTTAATCAACATAGAACTGGTACTATTAGCCATCGGACGTTGGGGTTCATACTGAGGGGAGGATCTGAGCACCTATGGACATGTCAGGAGTGCAGTGATGATAACCCAACTAACTAACTAATATTCTCTTACTTTTAACATTTGGTTAGAATATAATGAAGAAATCTGACTTCCCTCATTGGTCACTACAGTTGTGCATATTGCAATTTTTAAAGTAAAGCAGCTATGATTTTTTTTATTCATGATTATTTCTTCACTTTGTTATCTATTGTGAAACCTTCTGGTACTGCAAGAGTTGAACTTTACAAGAAAAAGTTGTACATACATATTTCCTGAACAGCAAAAGTGAGTAATCTGAAAATTTTGAAATAGGCTGAAACACAGGTTAACCTTGCAAACATCAGAAAAAGGCTGTCATTTTTTTAAAACTCATGAGAAGATTAAAAATACACCTAGAACATGTAAAGGAGTTATATACCTGTACATAGACTGCCAGGTATAAAAACACACACACACACACATGCACACACACACACATGCACACACACAAACCAGACAGATAAAGGAGATACACACCTGTACATAGACTGCCAGGTATAAAAACACACACACACACACACACACGCACACACACACACACAAACCAGACAGATAAAGGAGATACACAGCGGCACATAGACTGCCAGGTACAAAAACACACACACACACACACACACACGCACACACACACAAACCAGACAGATAAAGGAGATACACACCTGCACATAGACTGCCAGGTACAAAAACACAGACACACGCTACACAATTGTATCAGTTTTGTTTTATACAGCTGAAACAAATGGCAGTATGTTAATCAGGTTTGGGGATATATTGAGATAATATAATAAATAAATATACTTAACAAGACACAGCCTTACAGCTTGTCGAATCCGTAACTCCAGAATTGTTATCCAGCATTTCAGAGTTTCCAGCCACATTATCTGGAGTCCTTGCAGTACGATGTTTAGTCACGTCTCCATCACCACCATCAACTTCTTTCTCACTGGAAATTGCAGGTGAGGATTGATTTAGGTTGTCATTATTCTCTTGATTTACTGCTTGAGAACTTTTTCGACCAATCAGCCAGTAGGTGGGCATTTTGCCCTTTCCCTGGAAAGAAACATGAATAATTTTGCAGTGGGTTAGAAATGTATTTTCTACTTAAGCAGAGATGCCTGCACTTGTTGGGACACGTTTCCTACATTGAGGATGGCCAACATTTGAAATGATCTCCTTATAATATGGAAACAGATGAGATTTGCAGGCTAAAGCAATGTTATAAAGACCATGGAAACAGGACCTGAAAGATAACAACATTGACACAGACACTTAGGAGAGATCAGCTGCAGGCTGACTCCTATGGAGGCATACATGAAAGGCGGACTGTGGCAGTTCGCAAGAAGCCTAATAATGGAAGCTATAGAGAGGAGACGTCTGCTAGAAAACCAGCCTCACTATAATAAAGAATACATGCTTTCATGCAATCAATGGGGCATAGACTTCCATTCCTGAACAAGACTTTACAATCATCATATCACATGCTTTTCCCAAAACCAGTGACACAGCTCCATGTTCTTAGGAACTGATGGTTGCCTGTTATGGTTTTAGATAGTTTAGATGATGGATCAATATCATGGCACAAGTGATCCATTCTACTTCTGACTCAAGCCTATGTCCAAAGAATTTCAGCGCAGTGCACAAACTCTGTAGCACTGGAGAGGATCCTGAAATACTTTGGGTAGATATTTAACTCCAAATTTTGCTCGGGCAGTGCAGTTAGGCTACTTTTTTTTTCAATTTCCAACTATCAAGGGACTTTTTACCTGGGCAACAATAAACATGAGCATCCGGTCTTACTACCCAGAGACCAGGAGAAATTACTAGGTGTCCACGGGGAAAAAATCCCAGCCTGAACCCAGGACCTCCAGCACTCGAGGCGGACGCCCTGCCTTGAGACCATGCAGCCCCCCTGTAAGAGAGTGTACTATCAAGACAAGAAAGAGAGAGAGAGAGAGAGAGAGTCTGTGTGTGTTTTGGAGATCCATTGCAGCGAACTTTCATTGTAGAGATGGCACCTGATTAATCAGTTGATTCAAGAGGTGCATGACAACAAGCTGACATACATACCAGGAAGGAAGGAAACAACACCATGATCTGTACAGTTACAGTTTCTCAGGTTCTGTGCTCTCTGTCAGACACCTGCTCTTCTTATAAACCAACGCAAAAGTCATAACCAAGACTGAAGTACTGGAAGTGACCAAAGAGTAACCTATGATCTGGAAGTGACCAAAGAGTAACCTATGATCTGTTAACACTGTGCTGAGGGACTACCTGCCAACTTTTCTGTGGAGGGTTTAAGGGCCCAGTTATGGCCAATAATACATTTGCTGCCTCTTAACAAGCGTGTCATAGGAGGCGACTAAATAAGGTAAAGCTGTAAGCCACAACACACTGTGTAAAACAACATTTTCAGAGCAAGCTAAGAAAAAAAAATGAAGAGAAACCATCCATTGTGGGAAAGGGTAAGTCCCAAATATGTGGACTAGAATCTGCTGTTCTTTAAAGGTGCAGTGAATGTTTAACTGGAGGCTGAAAATACAGTTTTGTCCTTTATCTGACAGTTCCCTGGGTGAGCCCAGTATCAGAGCATCAATGGTTAGTCTTGTATTTCTGGAAGCCTCACCGGATGATGTTCTGCCTATGCCTCATCTTGAGGGCCAGCCAGCTTGCTTGTGTGTGTTCTAATAAGCGTGATGGGAAACGAGGGGAAGATGTGATCTCCTTATAAGTGTGATAGGGAAGGAGGGTAAGATGTGATCTCCTAATAAGCATGATAGGGAAGGAGGGTAAGATGTGATTTCCTAATAAGCATGATAAGGAAGGAGGGTAAGATGTGATCTCCTAATAAGCATGATAGGGAAGGAGGGGAAGATGTGATCTCCTAATAAGCATGATAGGGAAGGAGGGGAAGATGTGATTTCCTAATAAGCATGATAGTGAAGGAGGGGAAGATGTGATCTCCTAATAAGTATGATAGGGAAGGAGGGGAAGATGTGATCTCCTAATAAGCATGATAGGGAAGGAGGGTAAGATGTGATCTCCTAATAAGAATGATAGGGAAGGAGGGTAAGATGTGATCTTCTAATAAGCATGACAGGGAAGGAGGGGAAGATGTGATCTCCTAATAAGCATGATAGGGAATGAGGGGAAGATGTGATCTCCTAATACGCATGATAGGGAAGGAGGGTAAGATATGATCTCCTAATACCCATGATAGGGAAGAAGGGTAAGATGTGATCTCCTAACAAGCATGATAGGGTTGGAGGGGAAGATGTGATCTCCACTCTGAGGCTTGGAAATGTCCTAACAAGACTGACTTGGTTACCAGAGGATGAGAAGTCAAATGGATCAATGAAAATTTAGTTGTTGGCAGCTCTAACCTCTGGGGCTTAGAGGGTAGTGAGTGCATTTAACAATTGCATGATGCTTGAGTACTAGTGTCAGATTTCTGTAGTTTATTTTAAAAAAAAAGTTATTCAAGTTTTTTTTACAACAGTACGAGAGTAGCACCATGGAAGAAAGAGCCTATGGCTGCACCATGTTATGTTTCAAAATATAGCAATGGGCTTGCTACATGCAATCATAATTGTGGAGATGGTTCACAATAAAAAAAAAAAGGTTTAGCAGAATTAAATTGAAAAAAAAAAACACAACTGAATGAAGTTAGAAAATTTCTAATGTTGTTTCAATGTTATGTTATCACAACTGATGTCGGTGCACACTGGACATACCCATACCTGTTCAGTCCTCTGATGCAGCAGCCACTCCAGGCATTCATATTTATTGTTCCCACAAGAAGTTGGTTATAATCTCCTATATTGTGATATAGATAATCCTTTACCATGCTTTAATACCAGGTCATGTAATCATGTCAGAGATCTGTCATAATCCACTAGTTTAGTACACACAGTTTTGATGATATCTTCTTCATCCAGCCTGTGTTGATGATATCTAATTCATTCAGCAAGTGTTGATGATATCTACTTCATTCAGCAAGTGTTGATGATATCTACTTCATCCAGCAAGTGTTGATGATATCTACTTCATCCAGCATGTGTTGATGATATCTACTTCATCCAGCAAGTGTTGATGATATCTACTTCATCCAGCATGTGTTGATGATATCTACTTCATCCAGCAAGTTTTGATGATATCTACTTCATCCAGCATGTGTTGATGATATCTACTTCATCCATCAAGTGTTGATGATATCTACTTCATCCAGCATGTGTTGATGATATCTTCTTCATCCAGCATGTGTTGATGATATCTACTTCATCCAGCAAGCGTTGATGATATCTACTTCATCCAGCAAGTGTTGATGATATCTACTTCATCCAGCAAGTGTTGATGATATCTACTTCATCCAGCAAGTGTTGATGATATCTACTTCATCCAGCATGTGTTGATGCATTGCTTGCCAGTTATTCTGCTCACTTCAATGATTTCAATGAGGTCTAACTTCAAAAAAATATATCTTTGTTTTCTTTTGAGTAACTGAGCTAATTAAATGTAATATATTATTCTAACCATGTTTATTTCAATTATTATTGTTTAGATTGTACTGACCTTGACCTCCACCACTCCTCGTTCCTCCATGATGAAATCTGGATTCATTTTCAGTATTTCATGAGTGAAGAAGCTGACCTGAATTTTCTGAGCTGTAGCATGAAAAAAAAAAAAAAAAAAATGATTTGAAATAAACTCCACAACATAAGCATTCACATCGTTTCTACAAGACCTGATGGGGAAGAATACTTTTTCATAATCTGGATCATTCTTCTGAAGCTGAAATACTTTGCCTTCATTAATTTTACAGTGGTTAAAAGAAAATTGTCTTGGAAAATACTGTTCTTGGATGAATTCGCATGGACTGACCAACAGGACAGTGAAGACATTCTGGGCATGAAGAATTTATGAGGGAAGTGAACTAGTGACAGTTTAAGAGACTTTATGGCAGGCCATAATGAAAATGATAATAATAACTGAGACACATGAAATACAGTATGTTAATTTATTTTTAGTACTTTGTTATGAATATTAAGGAATTAAGAGAGCCTTACTTGGGCTTATTAAAAAAAAAAAAAAGTAATTGGAAGCTCTAGAAGTGTTAAATATAGCTTGGCACTAACAGGAAATAGTTTGTAAACTGAACCTAAAGTTTTGACCAAACAAGCACTATGAGTGACCTTAATAGAAGCTTATGAAAAGAAGTATAATTGATGTTTAAAAGAGGCAAAGAACAAATGAAACTCTTCAGAGGTATCCTTCAGCAAATCATGAGCAGAGATATGGTTTAGTGTGAAGAGAATTCCTTTAATTGTACACAGAGGTATCCTTCAGCAAATCATGAGCAGAGATATGGTTTAGTGTGAAGAGAATTCCTTTAATTGTACACAGAGATATCCTTCAGCAAATTATGAGCAGAGATATGGTTTAGTGTGAAGAGAATTCCTTTAATTGTACACAGAGATATCCTTAAGCAAATCATGAGCAGAGATATGGTTTAGTGTGAAGAGAATTCCTTTAATTGTTCACAGAGATATCCTTAAGCAAATCATGAGCAGAGATATGGTTTAGTGTGAAGAGAATTCCTTTAATTGTTCACAGAGATATCTCTATAAGTTCTGAAGTATCCTCCATTAAATAATACACAATGCATAAAATCCGTAGCACCAGCAAGGATTATAATTTCTCTAAATCAAAGTCACAGATGCTGTATATAATCTGGAAAACTATCCTAATTTAAATCTTTTGCCAGGGCAGCAGATCTGGCCTGCTGTTTGTGTTCTTCAACACAGATCTGGCCTGCTGTTTGTGTTCTTCAACACAGATCTGGCCTGCTGTTTGTGTTCTTCAACACAGATCTGGCCTGCTGTTTGTGTTCAACACAGATCTGGCCTGCTGTTTGTCTTCTTCAACAGCTGAGGGAATGAATGAACAAACTTTATTATCAAAGAGTCACAACTTGGACACACAGGCCCATCTTTTGTTCACCCTTCCAAACACCCATCTTCTGTTCACCCCTCCAAACACTCATCTTCTGTTCAACCTAACAAACACTCATCTTCTGTTCAACCTTCCAAACACTCATCTTCTGTTCACCATTCCAAACACTCATCTTCTGTTCAACCTTCCAAACACTCATCTTCTGTTCACCCTTCCAAACACTCATCTTCTGTTCATCTTCCAAACACTTATCTTTTGTTCAACCTTCCAAACACTCATCTTCTGTTCAACCTTCCAAACACTCATCTTCTGTTCACCCCTCCAAACACTCATCTTCTGTTCAACCTTCCAAACACTCATCTTCTGTTCAACCTTCCAAACACTCATCTTCTGTTCACCCTTCCAAACACTCATCTTTGGTTCACCATTCCAAACACTCATCTTCTGTTCACCCTTCCAAACACTCATCTTCTGTTCAACCTTCCAAACACTCATCTTCTGTTCAACCTTCCAAACACTCATCTTCTGTTCATCTTCCAAACACTCATCTTCTGTTCAACCTTCCAAACACTCATCTTCTGTTCAACCTTCCAAACACTCATCTTTGGTTCACTCTTCCAAACACTCATCTTCTGTTCACCCTTCCAAACACTCATCTTCTGTTCACCCTTCCAAACACTCATCTTCTGTTCACCCTTCCAAACACTCATCTTCTGTTCAACCTTCCAAACACTCATCTTTTGTTCAACCTTCCAAACACTCATCTTCTGTTCAACCTTCCAAACACTCATCTTCTGTTCATCTTCCAAACACTCATCTTCTGTTCAACCTTCCAAACACTCATCTTCTGTTCATCTTCCAAACACTCATCTTCTGTTCATCTTCCAAACACTCATCTTCTGTTCATCTTCCAAACACTCATCTTCTGTTCATCTTCCAAACACTCATCTTCTGTTCATCTTCCAAACACTCATCTTCTGTTCATCTTCCAAACACTCATCTTCTGTTCATCTTCCAAACACTCATCTTCTGTTCAACCTTCCAAACACTCATCTTCTGTTCAACCTTCCAAACACTCATCTTCTGTTCAACCTTCCAAACACTCATCTTTGGTTCACTCTTCCAAAAACTCATCTTCTGTTCAACCTTCCAAACACTCATCTTCTGTTCAACCTTCCAAACACTCATCTTCTGTTCAACCTTCCAAACACTCATCTTTGGTTCAACCTTCCAAACACACATCTTCTGTTCATCTTCCAAGCACTCATCTTCTGTTCAACCTTCCAAACACTCATCTTCTGTTCAACCTTCCAAACACTCATCTTTTGTTCACCCTTCCAAACACACATCTTCTGTTCATCTTCCAAACACTCATCTTCTGTTCAACCTTCCAAACACACATCTTCTGTTCTTCTTCCAAACACTCATCTTCTGTTCACCCTTCCAAACACTCATCTTCTGTTCACCCTTCCAAACACTCATCTTCTGTTCACCCTTCCAAACACTCATCTTCTATTCACCCTTCCAAACACTCATCTTCTGTTCAACCTTCCAAACACTCATCTTCTGTTCATCTTCCAAACACTCATCTTCTGTTTATCTTCCAAACACTCATCTTCTGTTCATCTTCCAAACACTCATCTTCTGTTCAACCTTCCAAACACTCATCTTCTGTTCTGTCCAAACACTCATCTTCTGTTTCCAAACACTCATCTTCTGTTTCACCTTCCAAACACTCATCTTTGGTTCAACCTTCCAAACACTCATCTTTGTTCACCCTTCCAAAACACTCATCTTTGGTTCACCCTTCCAAACACTCATCTTCTGTTCACCCTTCCAAACACTCATCTTTCTGTTTCACCCTTCCAAAACACTCATCTTTGTTCACCCTTCCAAACACTCATCTTTGGTTCACCCTTCCAAACACTCATCTTCTGTTCATCTTCCAAACACTCATCTTTGGTTCACCCTTCCAAACACTCATCTTTGGTTCACCCTTCCAATCATCTTCTGTGCACCCCTCCAAACACTCATCTTTGGTTCACCCTTCCAAACACTCATCTTTGGTTCACCCTTCCAAACACTCATCTTTGGTTCACCCTTCCAAACACTCATCTTTGGTTCACCCTTCCAAACACTCATCTTTGGTTCACCCTTCCAAACACTCATCTTTGGTTCACTCTTCCAAACACTCATCTTTGGTTCACCCTTCCAAACACTTATCTTTGGTTCACCCTTCCAAACACTCATCTTTGGTTCACCCTTCCAAACACTCATCTTTGGTTCAACCTTCCAAACACTCATCTTCTGTTCAACCTTCCAAACACTCATCTTCTGTTCATCTTCCAAACACTCATCTTCTGTTCATCTTCCAAACACTCATCTTCTGTTCAACCTTCCAAACACTCATCTTCTGTTCAACCTTCCAAACACTCATCTTCTGTTCAACCTTCCAAACACTTATCTTCTGTTCAACCTTCCAAACACTCATCTTTGGTTCACTCTTCCAAACACTCATCTTCTGTTCAACCTTCCAAACACTCATCTTCTGTTCAACCTTCCAAACACTCATCTTCTGTTCAACCTTCCAAACACTCATCTTTGGTTCAACCTTCCAAACACACATCTTCTGTTCATCTTCCAAACACTCATCTTCTGTTCAACCTTCCAAACACTCATCTTCTGTTCAACCTTCCAAACACTCATCTTTTGTTCAACCTTCCAAACACACATCTTCTGTTCATCTTCCAAACACTCATCTTCTGTTCACCCTTCCAAACACTCATCTTCTGTTCACCCTTCCAAACACTCATCTTCTGTTCACCCTTCCAAACACTCATCTTCTGTTCACCCTTCCAAACACTCATCTTCTGTTCAACCTTCCAAACACTCATCTTCTGTTCAACCTTCCAAACACTCATCTTCTGTTCATCTTCCAAACACTCATCTTCTGTTCATCTTCCAAACACTCATCTTCTGTTCATCTTCCAAACACTCATCTTCTGTTCAACCTTCCAAACACTCATCTTCTGTTCATCTTCCAAACACTCATCTTCTGTTCAACCTTCCAAACACTCATCTTCTGTTCAACCTTCCAAACACTCAAACATCATCTTCTGTTCACCCTTCCAAACACTCATCTTCTGTTCACCCTTCCAAACACTCATCTTCTGTTCACCCTTCCAAACACTCATCTTTGGTTCAACCTTCCAAACACTCATCTTCTGTTCAACCTTCCAAACACTCATCTTTGGTTCACCCTTCCAAACACTCATCTTTGGTTCACCCTTCAAACACTCATCTTCTGCTCAACCTTCCAAACACTCATCTTCTGTTCATCTTCCAAACACTCATCTTCTGTTCATCTTCCAAACACTCATCTTCTGTTCAACCTTCCAAACACTCATCTTCTGTTCAACCTTCCAAACACTCATCTTCTGTTCACCCTTCCAAACACTCATCTTCTGTTCACCTTCCAAACACTCATCTTCTGTTCAACCTTCCAAACACTCATCTTCTGTTCAACCTTCCAAAACACTCATCTTCTGTTCAACCTTCCAAACACTCATCTTCTGTTCAACCTTCCAAACACTCATCTTCTGTTCAACCTTCCAAACACTCATCTTCTGTTCACCCTTCCAAACACTCATCTTCTGTTCACCCTTCCAAACACTCATCTTCTGTTCAACCTTCCAAACACTCATCTTCTGTTCACCCTTCCAAACACTCATCTTCTGTTCACCCTTCCAAACACTCATCTTCTGTTCAACCTTCCAAACACTCATCTTCTGTTCAACCTTCCAAACACTCATCTTCTGTTCAACCTTCCAAACACTCATCTTCTGTTCAACCTTCCAAACACTCATCTTCTGTTCAACCTTCCAAACACTCATCTTCTGTTCAACCTTCCAAACACTCATCTTCTGTTCACCTTCCAAACACTCATCTTCTGTTCACCCTTCCAAACACTCATCTTCTGTTCACCCTTCCAAACACTCATCTTCTGTTCAACCTTCCAAACACTCATCTTTTGTTCAACCTTCCAAACACTCATCTTCTGTTCAACCTTCCAAACACTCATCTTCTGTTCAATCTTCCAAACACTCATCTTCTGTTCAACCTTCCAAACACTCATCTTCTGTTCATCTTCAAACACTCCATCTTCTGTTCATCTTCCAAACACTCATCTTCTGTTCATCTTCCAAACACTCATCTTCTGTTCATCTTCCAAACACTCATCTTCTGTTCATCTTCCAAACACTCATCTTCTGTTCATCTTCCAAACACTCATCTTCTGTTCATCTTCCAAACACTCATCTTCTGTTCAACCTTCCAAACACTCATCTTCTGTTCACCTTCCAAACACTCATCTTCTGTTCACTCTTCCAAACACTCATCTTCTGTTCAACCTTCCAAACACTCATCTTCTGTTCAACCTTCCAAACACTCATCTTCTGTTCAACCTTCCAAACACTCATCTTCTGTTCAAACCTTCCAAACACTCATCTTCTGTTCAACCTTCCAAACACTCATCTTCTGTTCAACCTTCCAAACACTCATCTTCTGTTCAACCTTCCAAACACTCATCTTCTGTTCACCCTTCCAAACACTCATCTTCTGTTCAACCTTCCAAACACTCATCTTCTGTTCAACCTTCCAAACACTCATCTTCTGTTCAACCTTCCAAACACTCATCTTCTGTCATCTTCCAAACACTCATCTTCTGTTCACCCTTCCAAACACTCATCTTCTGTTCACACCTTCCAAACACTCATCTTCTGTTCACCCTTCCAAACACTCATCTTCTGTTCACCCTTCCAAACACTCATCTTCTGTTCACCTTCCAAACACTCATCTTCCTTCCAAACACTCATCTTCTGTTCAACCTTCCAAACACTCATCTTCTGTTTATCTTCCAAACACTCATCTTCTGTTCATCTTCCAAACACTCATCTTCTGTTCAACCTTCCAAACACTCATCTTCTGTTCATCTTCCAAACACTCATCTTCTGTTCAACCTTCCAAACACTCATCTTCTGTTCAACCTTCCAAACACTCATCTTTGGTTCACCCTTCCAAACACTCATCTTTGGTTCACCCTTCCAAACACTCATCTTCTGTTCATCTTCCAAACACTCATCTTTGGTTCACCCTTCCAAACACTCATCTTCTGTTCACCCTTCCAAACACACATCTTTGGTTCACCCTTCCAAACACTCATCTTTGGTTCACCCTTCCAAACACTCATCTTTGGTTCACCCTTCCAAACACTCATCTTCTGTTCATCTTCCAAACACTCATCTTTGGTTCACCCTTTCAAAACACTCACCCTTCATCTTTGGTTCACCCTTCCAAACATCTCATCTTTGGTTCACCCTTCCAAACACTCATCTTTGTTCACCCTTCCAAACACTCATCTTTGGTTCACCCTTCCAAACACTCATCTTTGGTTCACCCTTCCAAACACTCATCTTTGGTTCACCCTTCCAAACACTCATCTTTGGTTCACCCTTCCAAACACTCATCTTTGGTTCACTCTTCCAAAACACTCATCTTTGGTTCAACCTTCCAAACACTCATCTTCTGTTCACCCTTCCAAACACTCATCTTTGGTTCACCCTTCCAAACACTCATCTTCTGTTCAACCTTCCAAACACTCATCTTCTGTTCAACCTTCCAAACACTCATCTTCTGTTCATCTTCCAAACACTCATCTTCTGTTCATCTTCTGTTCATCTTCTGTTCAACCTTCCAAACACTCATCTTCTGTTCAACCTTCCAAACACTCCATCTTCTGTTCAAACACCTTCCAAAACACTCATCTTTGGTTCACTCTTCCAAACACTCATCTTCTGTTCAACCTTCCAAACACTCATCTTCTGTTCAACCTTCCAAACACTCATCTTCTGTTCAACCTTCCAAACACTCATCTTTTGTTCAACCTTCCAAACACACATCTTCTGTTCATCTTCCAAACACTCATCTTCTGTTCAACCTTCCAAACACTCATCTTCTGTTCAACCTTCCAAACACTCATCTTCTGTTCAACCTTCCAAACACACATCTTCTGTTCTTCTTCCAAACACTCATCTTCTGTTCACCCTTCCAAACACTCATCTTCTGTTCACCCTTCCAAACACTCATCTTCTGTTCACCCTTCCAAACACTCATCTTCTGTTCACCCTTCCAAACACTCATCTTCTGTTCAACCTTCCAAACACTCATCTTCTGTTCAACCTTCCAAACACTCATCTTCTGTTCATCTTCCAAACACTCATCTTCTGTTCATCTTCCAAACACTCATCTTCTGTTCATCTTCCAAACACTCATCTTCTGTTCAACCTTCCAAACACTCATCTTCTGTTCATCTTCCAAACACTCATCTTCTGTTCAACCTTCCAAACACTCATCTTCTGTTCAACCTTCCAAACACCCATCTTTGGTTCACCCTTCCAAACACTCATCTTTGGTTCACCCTTCCAATCATCTTCTGTTCACCCTTCCAAACACTCATCTTTGGTTCACCCTTCCAAACACTCATCTTTGGTTCACCCTTCCAAACACTCATCTTTGGTTCACCCTTCCAAACACTCATCTTTGGTTCACCCTTCCAAACACTCATCTTTGGTTTACCCTCCCAAACACTCATCTTTGGTTCACCCTTCAATCATCTTCTGTTCAACCTTCCAAACACTCATCTTCTGTTCATCTTCCAAACACTCATCTTCTGTTCATCTTCCAAACACTCATCTTCTGTTCAACCTTCCAAACACTCATCTTCTGTTCAACCTTCCAAACACTCATCTTTGGTTCACCCTTCCAATCATCTTCTGTTCACCCTTCCAAACACTCATCTTTGGTTCACCCTTCCAAACACTCATCTTTGGTTCACCCTTCCAAACACTCATCTTTGGTTCACCCTTCCAAACACTCATCTTTGGTTTACCCTTCCAAACACTCATCTTTGGTTCACCCTTCAATCATCTTCTGTTCAACCTTCCAAACACTCATCTTCTGTTCATCTTCCAAACACTCATCTTCTGTTCATCTTCCAAACACTCATCTTCTGTTCAACCTTCCAAACACTCATCTTCTGTTCAACCTTCCAAACACTCATCTTCTGTTCAACCTTCCAAACACTCATCTTTGGTTCACTCTTCCAAACACTCATCTTCTGTTCAACCTTCCAAACACTCATCTTCTGTTCAACCTTCCAAACACTCATCTTCTGTTCAACCTTCCAAACACTCATCTTTGGTTCACTCTTCCAAACACTCATCTTCTGTTCAACCTTCCAAACACTCATCTTCTGTTCACCCTTCCAAACACTCATCTTCTGTTCACCCTTCCAAACACTCATCTTCTGTTCACCCTTCCAAACACTCATCTTCTGTTACCCTTCCAAACACTCATCTTCTGTTCACCCTTCCAAACACTCATCTTCTGTTCAACCTTCCAAACACTCATCTTCTGTTCACCCTTCCAAACACTAATCTTCTATTCACCCTTCCAAACACTCATCTTCTGTTCACCCTTCCAAACACTCATCTTCTGTTCACCCTTCCAAACACTCATCTTCTGTTCATCTTCCAAACACTCATCTTCTGTTCACCCTTCCAAACACTCATCTTCTGTTCACCCTTCCAAACACTCATCTTCTGTTCAACCTTCCAAACACTCATCTTCTGTTCACCCTTCCAAACACTCATCTTCTGTTCACCCTTCCAAACACTCATCTTCTGTTCACCCTTCCAAACACTCATCTTCTGTTCACCCTTCCAAACACTCATCTTCTGTTCAACCTTCCAAACACTCATCTTCTGTTCACCCTTCCAAACACTCATCTTCTGTTCACCCTTCCAAACACTCATCTTCTGTTCAACCTTCCAAACACTCATCTTCTGTTCACCCTTCCAAACACTCATCTTCTGTTCATCTTTAAAACACTCATATTCTGTTCAACCTTCCAAACACTCATCTTCTGTTCATCTTCCAAACACTCATCTTCTGTTCATCTTCCAAACACTCATCTTCTGTTCACCCTTCCAAACACTCATCTTCTGTTCACCCCTCCAAACACTCATCTTCTGTTCATCTTCCAAACACTCATCTTCTGTTCACCCTTCCAAACACACATCTTCTGTTCAACCTTCCAAACACTCATCTTCTGTTCATCTTCCAAACACTCATCTTCTGTTCATCTTCCAAACACTCATCTTCTGTTCACCCTTCCAAACACTCATCTTCTGTTCACCCTTCCAAACACTCATCTTCTGTTCACCCCTCCAAACACTCATCTTCTGTTCATCTTCCAAACACTCATCTTCTGTTCACCCCTCCAAACACTCATCTTCTGTTCATCTTCCAAACACTTATCTTCTGTTCACCCTTCCAAACACTTATCTTTCACACAGCAATTGTATTCATATTTGTAACATGATCGACATACACATGGGACTTCTAAGCTATTCCCACATATCTGACTGCTAGCTGAAATGTGTTCACACCCAACTATGGGAATATAACATGGTGAAGCCCCAGTCTCCTGCATGCAGCAACTCCCAGGCCACTGTCTCAAAGCCAAGAAAATTGTGTTTTTCCAAACCACTGATTGTGGCAACTGAACCCTGGTAAATGTTACATTTTACAGTGTGAAACGATTTTACTAGCCTCTAAGCCACAGTGTTGACTAACAATTCCTGCCCAACCCACCACCCCATAATGAGGGATGAGTATGCCATCATTTGTCTTATTTTATAAACATTCAGGCAACACTCAGACATGAACCAGGTCTGCTTGACCCATGTTCAAACATCATCTCTTCTAATCTTACAGTGAGAATTGACATATGGCAATACAGCTACTAGTAAGAAATCTGGTGACTAGAATAATGTTTATAAATTTTAATTAAAATAATTCTAGTGAAATATCAAATACAGGAGATTCTGTCCTTGGTTCATTTAAGGAGTTTTAATTTTGTGTTACTCAAAGCAGTTTTTTGTTTTTTAATAGTTAACATGCAAAAACAACTAAAGTAAGCCAACTTACGCAGTCCCTGGGATTCCATGCGGGATGCCAGGTTCACTGTATTGCCAAACAGGCAGTAACGTGGCATAGTGTTACCAACAACCCCAGCAACAACAGGGCCAGAGTTTAAACCTGGCAATTGAATAAATTAAATTTATTCCTCACAGTATTACATTGGAAAAAAATATTTATAGTACAAGTGAGCAGTGGTGGCATAGCGGCTGGATGTTTGCATTGGGTTCAAATCCGTATGAAGGCAGATAAAAAAAAATTGAGTTTGGCTTTCAGGTCAACCCAGCCTAAAACAGGTAGCAGACATTGTCCTGGGAAGTAAAGGTGGCCATTGAGATGCTGACTACATCATCTATCTAGTGCCGCTGAGTCTTTAAAAGTATGAGCCCAATGTGATACTGGTGTAAAAATGATCCTTTGCAATATTTTATAGTACACAGAGGCAGTGATATCTTTTGTAGTAGAAGCCAAAGAGGGATAAGAATTAGAGAAGCAAGAAATAGTTTTTAAAAGAACTGTTCTTAACTGTAAGAGATGGAAGGAAAATTCTACAATTCTGAGTGGAAAGGAACATTGATAAAGTAGAGAATTGATAAACTGAAGCTTTTACAATAGAATTGTTTGTATTTAAGTAGAATTTTTAATACAAAATTATGTATACCACGGCCCACAAGGAGAGCAAAGAATAACAACAAAGTAGCTTATCAAGCATGACATAAAATGCAGCTGAGAGGTTTGGTTTGACTTCAGAACATAGTGACTTCAGAAAACATTTACTTCAAATGCTACTTTGAGAACAGCACAGCATGACATGCTGTGATTGTAACAGACTCACAGAACCTGCTTCAGAAAACTGAAATGTTTATTGCAAAGGTGAATGAACACAGCTTGAAAAAAGAGAGCCTCGAATGCAACATCACTACATTCAGTAGGAGAATGGAGGTGGAGGCAGTAACGGCAGCTCTCCGATGGTTTCAGAACAGTGCAGCTGGACATGCTGTGATTGTAACAGACTCACAGAGCGTGCTTCAGAAAACTGAATCTGGTGTCCTGCTCTCAGAGTGGTTTGCATCGCAGGATAAGATCCAGGTCAAGAGCATATCATGGATTTTCTGACCAGGAAAAGAAGGTGTGTGATGTAACAGGCAGGCTGATAAATTTGCTGCTGTCGCTCCTCTGGGCAGTGAGCTAGTATGTGATAAAGCAGATGTGGTGAAGGTGCTATGGGATCAAATGGACAGTGCAAAAAAACAAATAAGGAATCCTCATACTGAAAGACTAATTCAACAGGGAAAGGGGGGGGGGGGTGAAGGGGGGGGGGTGAGTAGAGGTTGTAAAAGATAATCAACGGTGAAGGGGAAATAGAGGTGGACTCTTATTAAGGTTGCAGCTGGAACTATTAGCATGTGAACTGTTCATTGGTTACTGAAGACGGGGTCGGAGCAAGTGAAGGAATGTCTCGAGTGCAATGATGTCAATTCTGGATTCATTCATTCATTTTATGCTCCGCTAAAGTGAAAGACACAAGGAGAGAATATTGTGAGTGTGTGTCTTTGTTTGTGCTAGTGTGTTGGGCAGGTGTGCTGTGAGTGTTGCCAACATGTGGGATCAGTGAGTATAGTGTGGTTGTGTGAGAAAATGTATTTCTTTGAAAAAAAATATTGTTTCTTTGAGCAAGATTTAATATAAAGAGACAACAAATCCAATGGTTCGAACATGTGTCAAGAATGCTAACAGAAGCCGACCAAGAGGTCGGTTGAGAACTCGATGATGGATTGATGGAATATCCAAGGATGCAAATACAAGCATCTACGTAGCACATACAGAGGCTTGCATCTGATGCCTCCTTAAAACCTGACGCTGAAAGGCAGAACATGGCCAGAGAAAAAGAAGAAGTTAAAGAAACAAACAAACAAGGTTAAAAAGGATGGCTGTAAGGTCTGCCCAGACTCATCCAACGACTAACAGAGACATCTCAAGAAACATAAACAGCTGGGGTCATAAACAGTATGTGAACTATCATAGCACAGTGATTGGTCAGTGAAAATATGAGCCAAAACCAATGTCCCCAACATGCCTTACTTAACTGAGCCAGTAACCAACTATTGTGTTACTGAGCCAACTAAAATGTTACTGAGCCCACTCTAAAAAGTTACTAGCTCATAAAATATGGCTTACCTATCCGAATTCTCAATTCTGCATCAGGTCTGTGAGGGATGACAAAATGAATGACAGAATCGAGAAGTGTCAAGGCCATATCTGCCATTGTGGCAGCGTGATCTGGATTGGGGTCAGGACAGCCACAGACAACCATGTAGGCATCTCCAATTGTCTCAACCTTTGGAATGAAGATTTCTTTTTAATTATTTTGACAATAAGTTCACCAATATTATCATCATCGCCACATCATCATCATCATCATCATCATTTTTATCATCATCAAATGCCGTCCCAAATAGAGTCGGCATTTTTTTGTCGTCACACATTCCAGTCCCTGGTGCTTCTAACTCTGTCCTGCTTTGATTTATGCAAACTTGGGAAGATAATATGGTAGTTTTCTTTTGCCTTCCAAATGCATCTGGAGTTATATAATATCTTTCTTTGCTGGAACTTCTGACTAATAGAAAGTTGAGTTACATATTACACTATAATGTATTTTTACAGTGCCCTTGTCATTTGTTTTGGCACTGTCCTGCAACTGTATCCTTCTCCAATATCCTCGAGTGGGTTCCAGGGCTCTGTTTTGGAGCACAAAGAATGGACCCACTCTCCGCCACCCCACCCCCCACAAGCCTGTTGTAGAGGGCGACTAACTGAGGGGTGTTAACTTGAGAGTCAGAGTATATCTGCCTGACAGGCAAGGGACAACACTCTGCATACAGAATAAGAGAGATCTGTAAAATGGATATGCACACAAAACTCAAGTTCTGTATGAAGACTAAAGTCCAGGAGTGGACAAACAACCAGAACTTTCTGCACAAAAACAAGGAAGAAGAATGGCTAAATGTACACTGACGGTTGCAACAATCACTCTTGTAAATTTTAACATAATTTTATGGGAAAAGTAAAGTGCATTATTATTTTGGAGACACTGCAGACTGCAATTTTACAATGATTTTGTATACAGTAAAGTTGTTTGTACTGAACTTACCTTATATACATTGAACATTTGAATGATGTCATCAAACTGACTGTACAAAAGATTCAGCATCTCAACAACCTGTGGCATAGCCAAGGACAAACACAATAATTGTACAAGCTAATAAATATCTTTTCTACTTATTTGTTAATTTTCACATACATTTTTTTTTCTCATGGTTATTAAATTGTGCCCCTTTTCAACAGAGCTGTGACAGCTGTGTCTTTTGACTGAGACATTTGACTTCAGCTATTTGATAACTGGCTAAGTCTTCTGTAGCTGATACAAATTATAGTCTATTAAACTGACACACACAGAAACACCCTTCAATGCAGTATTTTTTACCAACATTATGTTACCAGTGCCAAGCATGGATATTAATAACAAAGGAAAGAAACAAAGAATTGAAACATCAGAAATTAAATGTCTACGATGAATCCTAAATTTAACAAGAAGAGACAAGATTAGAAACAATAATGCCAGGAGGCAAGGTCAGATGAAACCAGTGCTAAACTACCCAAGAAAGAGTAGGTTAAATGGTTCAGATATGTATCAAGACTACCACAAGACAGTGTACCACAGACAGTCCTGTCACTTAAACAATGGAATCAGAGCTAGAGGTCACCCAAGCAAGTTATGGATAGATGGAATATCCAGGGCCGTGAATACCAGCATCTTTATAGCACACGCCAACCCTTGCACCAAAGGCCTCTCAAAACTTAATGCTGAAAGGCAGAACAAAGCTAAAAAAGAAAAAATAAGATGTCCTAAATTTGCAGACAATTTTTATTTTGGTAACTGTCAATTAGAAAACAAGTCACCCAGCCCATATGACAGACTACCAGCTTTTAAGGAGAATGAACTGCAGCAAGGGAAAAGATCCCTGCACAAACAGAGAAAATATTTCAAAGACACCCAAAGGGCTGCTCTCAAATCCTTCAGCATCACACAAAAAATATGGCAAGCCGTTACTCAAAACTGATCTAGAGGTGTTCACTTCTTTATCATGGTGCAGTTATCAGGACTGATAGAGCAAATGAAACAAGGAAGAAATCTCAATGTGGCTAAATCTTACTTTAGTCCACATGCTGTCCCAAAAACTTTGTCGGTTCTGGGGCCCCACTGGCCGGATGGGGAGGGGGGGGGGGTGTGTTATAAACCTACTGACCCCCTAAAAATCATGTAATAAAAGCCAACTAATTAGGGAGTGCTTCCTTCAAAGTCCAAGTACATGAGCCTGAGAGAGGGGGAACCAACATTCTGCATATAAATAAGCCAATCTGTAAAACAGATGTGCGTGTAAATCTCAAGTGCTGGAACAATACTAAAGTCCAGAAGTGGACCATAAACCATAATTTTCAACTATAGTTTACAGCCGATCAACCCAAAGAAGACAAAGAAGAAGCAGACCAAGTTCATGTCAGCCTCATCAGTCAGCTTCGTACTCAATCCCTGACTCTAACTGGACAATGAGTGATCTTCATATCTTTTGATCAGTGAATATCTTTGATATTTGAGCTAATCTATTCCTCTGCACCTTTACATCTGTGGACAAGTGTTATAATACTGCACATTTAGTTACTACTGAAGGGATATGTCTGACAATACCTCCATGGGTGTGCTCTCGCTTGCCAAGGTGGTGAATCCGACAATATCAGAAAAGTAGATAGTCACATCTGTGAATGCTTCAGCCTGGACGTGGTGACCTATTTTCAAATCATCAGCAACTTTCCTGGATGAAACAAATTTAAGAAAAATATTGTTTATACAATGACCAATTTTTAAACTCTTTTTGTGACAACAAATACACTAAATGAGATCAGCTTGCTATTCTTCATACGCACTAACCAATGGATGGCAAGTGACTTTACTTGTTATGTTTATTTAAAAATCACGCAATATATTTGCTTTATACAAGCTATTTAAATGTTAATCCTTGTGAAAGTAATACAAAGGTAATTTGTTGTTGCCATTATTGCAAACAGGGATAACATTGTATATAACAATGTATGTGATAACAAACCTTGGTAACATTCTTTACAACAATCTATGTGATAATGAACCTTGGCAACATTCTGTACAATAATCTAAGTAATAACAAACCTTGGTAACATTCTGTACAAGGATCTAAGTGATAATGAACCTTGGTAACATTCTGTACAAGGATCTATGTGATAATGAACCTTGGTAACATTCTGTACAAGGATCTATGTGATAATGAACCTTAGTAACATTCTGAACAAGGATCTATGTGATAATGAACCTTGGTAACATTCTGTACAAGGTTCTATGTGATAACAAACCTTGCTAACATTCTTCATAACAATCTATGTGATAACCAACCTTGGTAACATTCTTTACAAGGATCTATGTGATAACAAACCTTGGTAACATTCTTTACAAGGATCTATGTGATAACAAACCTTGGTAAAATTCTTTACAAGGATCTTTGTGATAACCAACCTTGGTAACATTCTGTATAAAAGTGTATCTGTCTTTCTTTTTTCCTCCTCAAGCTGAAGAGTTCTCTCTGACACCAGATCTTCCAGTCGGTTGGAGTAGCGTTCCATCAAAGAAAGCATGTTGTCAAGGACACCACTGCTCCTGAAAATAAGGAAACACTAAACTAAATTAAGTTTCTTTATTTTCAGTTCAACTTTTATGCTTCCTCATTAATTTTTTCTTTCATTTGCCAAGATTGTGAAGGCCAAGAATAAGTTCATCCTAAATCCTTTGTTGAATTTTGTATGTTTGTTTGATTTTGCACCCCGTTTCTCATGGAATGATATAGCAAGTTGCCTGTATGACACAGGAGATGATCAGTTAGGGTTGATGTATGATTGGCTACCTCATTTCATTGATAATTCAAACTGCCTAATCCAACCAATCATGAACAAGTACTTTGGTATGGCTTGGTCAAAAGCCTATGTTCCATTGGTAGATAAAAACATTTGTCAATATTATAACTCTTGCATTACCAAAGGTTTTCAGGGCCTGATTAAATTACAAAATATCCATGTTTAAAATTCGTGAATGTAATACTTTCTATGTGATAATATAACATTAGTAGTGATCATTGGAGAAGCCAGTTATTTTTAAGTGTTTTCTAATTGAATGTACCCCCCCCCCCCCCCCCCCCCAAAAAAAAAAAAAGTATGACAGCACATTAGGCATTCAGTGGACAGAATGATTAATATATTATGTATTGTCTGGAACTGAAAGAGTTTAACATATAATGATTGCTAGCATAATCACAGGGAAAATATGTCCCTCTAAATGCAACATTAAATTAAATTAGAAAAGTCTGAAGCAACTCAATACGTTTAAGTACTTGTCACCTTGAAATCAGAAGATGGAAGATGTATTAAAGAAATTAAATGTAGAATAGCTCAAGCAAAGACATTATAAAATCAAGAATATTTTATGCAATCTTTACTTATCAGTTGAGGTGAGAAAGAGAATTCTCAAGAGCTATATAAAACCTATCCTATTATACAGAGGTGAATCATGGTTAGTTGGTTGATTAGTGAAAAATTCTGTGCAATCTGTGGTTTCACAGATGAATGATAAGAACACCCTGGACAGATAAATTGAGTATTGAAGATGTCTTGAAAGAAACTGGCTCATGAAGAGAACTCATTGCCCACATCAGAAAGAGACAATCTACATTCTTTGGTCATGTCATGAGAGGAGAAAACTGGAGTATATCGTGACAAAATATAGAGGGGGAAAGATGCAGAGGGCGACCAAGAAAAAATGCTGGGCAGTCTGGTATCATGGCAGGAAAGATCATCTGTGTCAGAAATGATGAAAAAACACGGGACAGTTGATTGTGGATAGACATGAATACCAGTGCCACACGGCATGGACTGTAACAACAAGAAGACAAATATGATCCCATAATCTAAATCAGCAATTCTCAGTTTCAGTTTACATGGTCTCCATTGTTTCAGTTTACATGGTCTCCATTGTTTAAGAAAAATTTTTTTTGCTTACTTTAGTGGACTCATTCTTTTCATTTTTCTCAGAACCTTTTTAATGGTGGGTCTCTGACTGGGTTCCTCGGCCCAGCATGCCTTGATCAGATGGACAAATGACATCATGATGATATGATGTTCAGGGAACTCTTCTATGATGTGTGGTCTCACAACTGGCCCAGATCCTGGGTTAGCTATTTTCATGATTATTTCTGAAATAATGAAAACAAACAGCTGAGTTGTGGTAACTGAAAAACTAGAAACACACAGCCAAGTTTAATTGTGCATGATGAAGGCACTCCAACTTGGGTGATGAGAGAACTGACTGATAAGTAATGATATATTAGAAGAGATTTATTTGTAAACTAAAAATGCATGCAAAATGAAATCCAAAGGCCATATAAGGATGTTTAAAAAAACAAACAAATTCTAGAGCACAATACATTGTTAAATATGACTGAAGGTGGCAATTATTGTTTTCTTGAGTAAACATAAAAAATGGAATTTTGTAAGTCTAGATGGAGCTTTTGGCCCTGAGGAGCAGCTAGCCAAGTGGTTAGCCCACTGGACTTTCATACAAGAGACCCAGGGTCAATCCTCAGTAAAGGAATTATAATTTTCTATCTAAGGAAAAAATAAAAGTCCTAACGTTTCATGGTGATGGCATTATCCATCCAGCCTTCTTTAAGACTCAAGACCTCCCACCCCACCCTTTCTGTGTCTTAAAAGTAATAAATACAGGTGGTAAAGAAGTATACCCCCCCCCCTTCCCCTCCCGCTTTAATAACAATACTAGTGTGATTTTGTGACTGTTGTTTCTTCCACTGGACGGCTGTGGTAACCTTCTTAAATTTAAAGAGTTAATTTGCTTCAATTATAATTTATGCTATATGGCAATGTCATTTTCCTGGGAAGTAAATCAGCTGGTCGGACTGGATGTTGATCACAACATCCACCAAGTGCCAGTTGATCTGTAAAAACATCAGTCTAGCATTGTCATACTTGATGTGCTATTGAAAAGGGGCCTTTACATTTTGTCTTAAATACTTACTATAAGGTATTGGTCATAATGTCTGTCTACAGAAGAGGTAGGCAAACTAAGGACTGCAAACTAACACTGTCCCATTGAGCAATTTTTACTGGCCCACGAGGCTGGTGTAAAATTACTATTCAATCTGGCCCATGAGCTCACAAAATAGCAGAACACAAAAACATGTTTGTATGCCCAAAGAAAAAAATTCCACATATCAACATTTACCAGGTTAAAATGTAAATATCATGTTACAGAGGAATTTGCGTTTTATGTTTATGATGGATTTTTTCTATATGGCCTGTGACCAAGCTGGTAATTCTGAACTGGGTCTGCTGATCACAAAGTTTGCCCACCCTGGTCCACAGCATATCTCAGGTGCTGCCAATCATTTATGTTACAGATTCTTCTCCTCGCTGAGATGCAAAACTAAAATCTATTCTTTTAGTTTCCTCAGCCTCTCAATCTCTCTCTCTCTCTTTCTCTCTCTTTCTTCTCTCTCTCTCTCTCTTTCTTTCTCTCTCTTTCTTCTCTCTCTCTCTCTTTCTCTCTCTTTCTTCTCTCTCTCTCTCTCTCTCTCTTTCTTCTCTCTCTCTCTCTCTCTCTCTCTCTCTCTCTCTTCTTCTCTCTTCTCTCTCTCTCTCTCTCTCTCTCTCTCTCTCTCTCTCTCTCTCTCTCTCTCTCTCTCTTCTCTCTTCTTCTCTCTCTCTCTCTCTCTCTCTCTCTCTCTGTCCTCCCCCCCCCCCCCCCCCCCCCCCCCCCATCCTCCAACTTTCCTAGAAACCAGTTCTCTTTTCTGAGTTATTTATATTTATCCAGGATGTTCTCATCATTCTTCTATAGAAGAATCCCTGTTCAGCACTCTACTGGGCACTCTCTCTCCTAAAGATTTTAATGTCCAACACAGTTTAAGCTTTAAAAAAATGTCTATTCACCTCAGTTGCCATAATCTCTCATCTCACCTACCTACCCCACCTCACTGGATAACTTCCCTTCCAGTATCATACCCCTGCAATAAAGAGTGAAGGTGGAGCCTCTACTGTTCAAATTTAGATGGATATCTTGTGACAAACGTCACTGCAGTCCCATATGATTTTATGTATTTTTGCTTGTAGTTGTATCATTGTCCATTTGTGTTGATGGCTGATGAAAGTTTTCTAGTCGCAGTATCCATTTGATAGTTCATGATTGTGATAGGGTTACCGGCTTCTCTGTTTCCCCCAGAATCCTCCATTTAATTCCTATGGAGTAAGTTTAGTATGTTGATTATGTTCACTTTATAGCCTATTAGAGTGTGAAAAATGTCATTATAGAAGAACAGTCGTTACTGTGTATATTTTATTTTATGAGATCTGTCTATCCTAGACTGTGGCAATGGGAATCTGGCAGAAATCTTCTTCTTGATTGAACTGACATTTGTTCATGAAACTTCGACATAAATTCTCAGTGCTGTTGTTCATGATTTAAAAAAAAAAATATAGCAATTCCAAATTATTAATTTGTCATGAAATACTTAGTGCCATAATTAAAGTTACATGTTACTATAACAACCACACCTTTTGGGGTCTGATGTGCCAGTTCTTCGTTGTAGGCAAAGTTCTTACACAGAAGCTGCTTCAGGACGACTCCAAGTGAAAAAATATCAGCTTCTTTTGTCGGGATCACTTTTTCATGCTGGAGGATTGGCCTCAGTAATTCTGGGGCTGTCCAAAATAAATCTGCAAGCAATGAAAAAAGATGACTGTAAGAAATCTACAAAACAGATCTCTTATGTCTCCAACAAACTGTGGTAGAGGTTCTTGGCTATCAGCAATAAACATTACTGTCCCATTTATTTGTTTTTTGTTCCTGGAGGTTTCAGGGCTCTATAGTGAGGAAAAAATAATAATAAACATGCTTCCCCCAACAAGCATGTTGTACAAATTAATAAAAATTTAGGTGTTTTCTCTAGTCAGACTGCATCTGCCTGAGTGACCAGGAACCAAAAGTCTGCATGCACATCAGCCTAATCTGTAAAACAGATGTGTATGAAAAGCTCGTTCTGGAACAAGACTAAAGTCCAGAAGCAGAGAACAACCAGAACTTTCTGACAGAGTTTACAGCCAATCAATAATCAGATGAAGATGACTAATTGTCTATATAAAACTGGAATGCTAATTAAAATTTTTTTTTCTGTTTATTTGTGGTAATTGCTAGTTCGTTTACTCATAAAATAACAACCAATTCAATAATTCAAAACGAGATCAAGACAAGCCTCGATTTGGCAACAGCTGTGATGCCGCAGCTTATTATGATGTGGAAGAGCAAAATCAACATCGCAGCAAGGTTAGTATATACAGGTCACTGGCATTGTCTATTTTCTTGTATGGATGTGAGGGTTGGACCCTCACTGTGGAAATACAAAGGAGGATTGAGGCTTTCAAATGTAAATGTTACAGATAATTCTACGAAATAGTTATTTAAATTTAATAAATATGTCAGAGACAAAATAGACAAATTTGCAGGACATCAGTAAATCAAACTGGATGATTGGTTGCTTGAATATTAGGGCAACTGGGTGATTGGTTGTTTAGCTCTTGAATTTCAAAACAGCTGGATGACTAGTTGATCTGATCCTTGAATATTATAGCAACTTAGTGCTTGGTTGTTTCGACTCCTTGATATCATAGCAGCTAAGTGACTGGTGTTTGGAATCTTGAATATCATCATTCATTTGTTCATCACAAACGACGAGGAACACTCTGTGTTTCATCCGTGATGAAACTGCAGTTGAATGTTTGTGAGTCCAGAGGTGACTTTTAAGCCCAATACGTGTCCGGAAGAGACTAGGACAATGAGAGCGTCTGTAGACAAAAAGACCTGTTTGTAAGTTCTTTCTGGCTTATCTTCGCTAATCAGATACGCGTGTTCTAGATGCCTCGCAGATCGTTGCACCATTTTGGATGTATGTGCACCAGAAAGTCCAGTCCTGTGCTGCAGCTTCGCAGGAGTCATGGTTTATACTGAAGGCTTACAGAGTATCAGCTGCAGTGTGAAGGTTTGTCATATGAAAATAAAGTGTTGAACAGAAAAACTGACAAATGGAGATTTACAAATTTTTTTATATTTTTTAGTAGACTGATTTGCAGTGTCACAAAATTGCTTCAGCAACATGCATAATATGCAAAATGTGTAAAGCTCTAGGTGAGCAAAACAAACCTGTATAATATTTATCTTCCCCAATTTCATCTGAGGATTTTTCTCCCTTTTTGAATCTTTTGAGCCCATAGTCGGTGAGTTTGGCCACCCATCTGCTGTCAATGACGCAGTTTGTTGTCTTCAGTCGTCCATGCACCTCCAGTTCACTGCTGTGTAAATAGTTTAGTCCCTGGAGATCACAAAATTCATTTACTTCATCAAGTTTGTGATGAGATTATTAATAAACAAAATATTTATATTTGAACACAGTTTTAGCCTACTTAAATATCCTTTGACCATCCAGTTACCTAACCAACCAACCAACCATCCATCTATTCATCCATCCATTCATCTACCCATCCATCCATGTATTCACCCATCCATGTATACATCCATCCATCTATGCAATCATACATGCATCTGGTAATCTGGTAATCTGGTAATCCTAGTTTCAGCTTCATAGCAAACGGGTCACCCCACACATGCTCCGCTCCTGTGCCAACGAAAAACAAACGCAGCTCACAGTGTCACGCCATGCACTCAACTCAGAAGCTGGGCGACGAAACTACATCCTTCCAGTCTACAAATGGAGCAAAAATGCAACGGCCACCGTCTGGAAAAATATTTGCCACGGCTTTAAAAAAAAAAAAAAAAAAGGTGGCCGTACCTAGCGTCCATTTTGACCGGAAGAATTATATGAGGGTTAATAAACGGTCACCCCAGCAGTACCCTCATTATTAGCTGGGGAAGGGACTTAGGACATTACATCCACCAGCAGGCGTCGCCTCTACAACGACCTGCCTGCCCTCGTTAACGACTGTTCACCCAACAGCCATGCAGTTCTTTGGCACGAAGGAGACACCTTGAACTTGGGTTTCGTACTGCCGACTCCCTACTAAGATGTTATTTTATGTTCTGTTATCACAATTAATGTCACTGCACATTGGGCATACCCATGCGTGCTCAGTTCTCCGAAGCAGCAGCCACTCTAAAGTACTTCTACTAATTGTCCCCATGAGAAGCTGGTTATATTGTCTCCTTTCTCGGCCTCGAAGACGGCAAAGACGTGCATCACCATGCTTAACTCCCATGTCACGCAATCGTGTTAGTGTCAGGGATTCCTCATTCTCCACTAGCCCGGTTCGTACAGCGTTGACTATGTCTGCTCTGTCCATACTTTTTCCTGCAATCATTAGTGCAGTGCTTGCCAGTTGGTCTGCTCGCTCATTTCCCTTCACGCCCGCATGACCCGGTGTGTAGATCCAGGTTACGGAGGTTAAGTGCGATTTCCTGATGCTTTCTATCCATTCAGAGCGCATACTGCCTGTTGCTATCTTCTGAAGCATATTCATTGAGTCTGAGACAATTACTACCTGTGTGGCGGTTTGCTCGGATACCCATGCTAAAGCTCTAGAAGCAGCGGCTATTTCCATTGTCATGCTTGACGTGGTTGTCTGGTAAGCGCCGCTGTCCTCATATATTGTTTTTCCCCTTTCTTTGCGCTGAATATGCCCATGCTGACCTTGATCCGCGCTTCACGGATCCATCTGTGTAGATGATGGTATCTTCTGGGTCTGAATGCTGATCTATCAGTTCCCCTACTTCTGTGTCTACCGCCGCGGGAATTTGATCCCTGCAGTACCTTCCGAGTGTGATGACAACCTTAGAAATGCCATGCATGTCTACTGGTGTATTCGTCCATTCTTTTCCGTGGCTGATCACGTCTAGGTCACATACCTGCTGGATTAAGTCCTCAGCCTTTGCCATCCAAGAGCGGCCCCTTTTGAGACGCGTTCCTTTTGTGTCGTGAATAGCTTTGTGTAATGGGTGGTTAACATCTGCCGATACCCTCATGTAAGCCTTGACCTGTGCCACTTTGTATCTGCTTGTCATAGTCGGCAGACCCAGGATATAACGCATGGCGTTGCAGGAGGTGTCTTTTGTGCAGCCGAGTATGAGTCTCATGGCCTCATTCTGTACTCGGTCCAGTCTTTCTAGCTGGGTTTTGCTGACAGTGAGGAGGCCGAGACCATAGTCAATGACGCTAAGCACAAGCCCTTGATAGAGAAGGAAAAGTAGACGTTGTTCAATATCAGCTGCTGCTAGCACCTTGAGTGCTGTCAAACCTTTCCTGGCTCTAAGTATGACGTTGTCTACGTGGCATTTGTATGACAAGCATCTGTCAAATGTCATGCCCAGGTATTTCATGGTGTCCGTTCTCTCGATGTCCACACCACAGATGCTTACGACTGGCGTTGGTGTACTCACGATGTGGGTATTCAGAGAGAACCATGTTAAGGAGGCTTTGGACGGGTTCACATGAGCTCTTGATTCCTGGCACCACTCACTAAGTCTGTCTAGTTCGTGTTGTAGTGTGGTTGTAATTTCCTGCCTGTTTTTACCTCGACGGTACACAAGGATATCATCTGCAATCATACATGCATCCATGCATGCATGCACGCATCCACCAATGCATCCATGCATCCATCCATTCATGCATTCATCCATCCATCCATACATGGTTGTTTGGAGGGATGGATGGTTGGTTGGTTGGATAGATGGATGATGGAAGGTTCATTAGTTCATTCAATGAATGGTTGATTAGTTTATTGGATGAATGGTTAGGTGGAGGGTTGGATGGATGGTTTAGTGGTTGGAAAGATGGATGGATGGTTGACAGGTTGGTTAGATGGATGACTGAATGATTGACTGGCTGAAATTTTAAATGGTTGCCTTATTAGGTAGTAGCTTTCTGATTAAACGTCCGTCTTGCCTTTCTTCTGAGCCTCGAGCTTCTGCCAGAACCTCTCGTCATCCCCAACTGCATCAATCTCACCAGACTGTGGTGATCCATCTGCTCCTCCGCATTGTACACGCTCTCCCACAAGGCACTAACCAAGTCTACCCTATCATGTAGCAGTATTTCACTAAGTTGTGCAGAGCCAGCCAGTCTGTTCGCCTGTTCATTTCCCAACACACCAGCATGACCCAGTGATAAAATCCAGACAATACTCCTCACTCGTGTCCTCCGCAGCGAAGCATGCCACTCTGCACGAAGCATACCTGTTCTGATCTTCTTCAGCATGCTTTCTGAATCAGTTACAATTACAATGTGTGTGTGTGTTGTGTTCTCTAGTCAGCGTAAAGCTGCAGTGACTGCCTCCACCTCCATTCTTAAGCTGGATGTTGTGGTATCATATGCTAGGCTCTCCTGCACCAAGCGTCGACCATTAACTTTTGCTAAAAAACCCCAAGCACTACTTTTGCCTCTTGACACTGAACCGTCTGTGTAAATGATCAAATCCTCTGAGCGAGCAATATCTTGAATTAATTGCTAAATTTCCACCTCTGTGGCACCTGCTGGCCAGTCTCTGCATTCCCGGCTCAGCGTGATAATGACTCTACACAAGTCAAACTGCTCAGGTGGCACTTTGACCCACTCCTCTCCTCGCCTAATGTTCTCAAGGATGCAAACCTGTCTGATTGTGTCTTCTGCCTGAGCCATCCATGACCTCCCTCTTATCAGCCGCTGACCCTTAACTGCACCCAGAGCTTCATGCAGAGGGTGGTCTGTGTCTGTAGCTACCCTGAGATATGACTTCGCCTGCATCACCTTGTGCCTACCTGCAACCGTCAGCAAACCAAGGATGTATCACATACACACCACTGGGGTGTCTCTGGTGCAACCCAGAATGACCAACATAGTCGAGTTCTGTATGCGCTCTAGTTTGTCCATCTGACTCTTTGATACGGTAAGCAGCCCCAGGCCATAATCCACCACTGACAGGATCAGGTGCTGATATAGTGTGAAAATAATTATCTGCTCTATGTCAATTGCAGCCATAGTCTCAAGTGCACTAAGTCCTTTTTGGCATCTTGACCCAACACTCTCCACATGGTCCTTAAAGGACAGGCTCCTGTCAAATGTAATTCCCAGATACTTCAGTTTGCTCTCTCTGTTGACGTCTCTACCATCTATCGTGAGACTTGGGACATTAGTTTTAACGATTCTGTTGTCCAGAGAACACCACAAAACAGACGCCTTTTCCGGGTGGACGACAGCCTTCATTTCTGTACACCACTCAGTCACTTTGTCTACTGTCGCTTGTAGCTCCCAAACTGTTTGTTCCCTCTCTTCCCTCTGCCTATATGCAAGTATATCATCCACAAAAGTCAGTATCCTTCCAACTCCTGGTGCTTCTAGGCTTGCAATCTTGCTCGTATACACGAGCACAGGCAAGATGGCGGATCCCTGTGGCAGTCCTGGGGCCAAAGTGCATGGTTCAGAGGTCCATGAGCCCAGTCGGAGAGCAACCCGACGTGAATACAGGACAGCTGCAACCCAATTCACCAGCCATGGATTGACCTCCTTCTCCCTCAGTGCAGTCATTAAGATGTCGTAACCCACTCTGTTATAAGCATCCTCGAGATCCAGTCCTACCGCCATAGTTTCCTGTCTGTTCTGGAACCCTTCATAGACGTCAAAAGCAAAAGTGGCCTCATTTGCCCAAGTGTCCTTTCTGGCCTGTAACTTCCCAGACCACTTGGGAAAGGCTTCCCCCTTTCCAAAAATTCTTGTAACTTTACGGCAACTGTCTTCTCCAAGACCTTCCCAAATGTGTTTTGTAAGGTGATGATTCTAAAGCCACTAAGCTTAGAATGATCTCTAAACGGTTTTGGTAGTGGGATTAGATAGCTGTGCACCCAGTCTTGCTGTACTGATGCTGTCTTAATACTCTGGTTAAAACATTCGGCCATCTCTGCCAGGTCTACATCGCTCAAAGCCTTCATGTGACCATACCTGACACCATCAGGCGCTGGTGCAGTGTCTTTTGCTTTTTTTCAAAATTTGTTTGATATCTTCCACTTGTATCATGTCTTCTGTGACGTGACGGGTGGTTTAAATGTTTATAATGTTGAGTAGGGATGTTCCTCTCAACACATTCCCTCCACCAGATTAACCGAACTAAAATCTGAGCTATGTTGCTCTCAGACAAAGTCCTGGATACCCAAGAAAACAACCATATTGGCTCGTTAAGTACATTAACATTAGCTGCACTTGGTACCCACAAGAGAAGAAAAGGAATTTTAGATGTCTATAGCATTATACTTAATGAATTATTAGACAGGGCAAATGATTCCTCCGTCATCTACCTTCTCCCGGTGTTATTATGAATAATTAAAGAATTATTATATTATTTGAGCTCCCACCAAATGTACTTCTATCTATCAGTTTAGAAAACAGGTAAGATTGAATACACTTGGAATTTAACAAACGATGTAGTATAAAACTTGACATACAGCTTTATTTTCTAACAATCAGTTAATTGACATACCCAGTTTGTTGTGTTTACACAAACAGTGACTAGCTAAAGTTATGATAGTAATGGGTTGTTTCACCACCTGGGATTAGAGTGGTGTGATGAATGTGATAAAGTATGAACAATTTATGAACATAACTTGTGCTTCATAGAACCTCTGACAGCCGTGAGCACTGTCAAGCTCTTCCTCCTCTTCCAGCTTCTTCCCTGCTTGTTTCTCCTCCTCGCCCCCACCTCGTTCGCAGCTGGCCGAGTCTAACACAATGTAGTCTCTTTCATGGACTGATCGTCACACGGGCGCTGGGAACTTTCCATCTATCGCCAAACCAGAATGCGACCGTAAAATACCTTAAAGTCGACCTGTGTTTGTTTGCCGGCAGGCTGCGATTAATGACGGGAATTCCACAGGCTCGAAGTATAAGTATCAATCCATTGTCCAAATTAATCTCCTCCCTTTCCTCGGTTCTACCCAACCCTCAAGACGATGACTTAAGCCATGCCTCTGAGGTAACTATCAGATCAAATTGGCTAACAAGTGGCCTGTCACTCAATTCTGGACTGACATCCCTAGAGCGAACAGTCTTAAGTGACCCAATCTAGTTTACAACGAATCTAACTAGCCGGTGTGAAAATGGTCCGTGAAGCCATTGTATTTACTACTTGACACAGATCAAACATTCCTAATTGCCAAACACCTGTTCTCCCCAGAATTACACTGACGTGTTAACTTTAAACCTCTCGTCGCCACAATGTCTAGCGTCCACTCAATTCCCCTGATCTAGTCTTACAAAGCCGTCTGTGTTAGGTAACCTTTACGACCTACGGTCCAGCTCAGGTGTGATGCTAAGTTCCCCGTTCGCTGGCCTCTACAGTGTGGTCAGGAGATAACATTCTGACACTGGCGTGAGAATCCAACCTCACATCCCTAGTCTGAACCAGCGGGCTGTATTATGTAGTGTTATGTAATTTTAAACAAAGCGTAGTGGCTTTGTCTCGGAGAAGGACTGGAAACATTTTAAATCAGTTTGGTTTAAAGTAATATTAGGGTAAAGGGCAGAGTAAATATGATCCTCTCTCTTTAGAACCAGAAGAACTTATTAAAAGTACTAACTTCTGGAACCACTGAGATCGTATCGTGACAGGCCCTCCGTTAAGTTGGTAGTAGCCCGCTTAAGACCAATTCTACGATACTCAGTGATTCCCAAGAATGTTAGTCCAACCTGTCATCTCCAGTATTGTTCCAGTATTCCTTGTGGAATCGTGATGTCCTGCATCGATGTACAGTCACCAGTTGTCCCTCATTCCAGGCTAAGACCTTAGTCCTAGAATCATGCGGGTATTCTGAGCAGCCGCTCAGTAATATCCATTTATCTGGAGGTTTCTTCTCCCACAGGATAAGAAATGATCTCCGTTTCAACAATGGGATTCCTTGACATCGTTGACTGACAGTCCCTGTCCATTTCCTCGCTTCGCCACGCCCTATTTGCATAGGGAGGGCCTGAAGTGCTCTCCGAAAAGGATGAGTTGTAGTCAGGTAGGATTCTCTTTTTCTACATCCGCAGATCCTGAAAAAATCTGTCACTAATCTCCTCTCAAATTGAGGGATATAGTCACTCATCATGACAGCATGCCGTGAGTGCAACTGACCACTGATGATTTCTTGAAGGAGTGTCCACTTGTTTCCTCCTCGGTGCATCCTTTCCCTTTTACAAATTGTCCGGGTGGAATTCTCTTTCATTAAGATCAGTCCAGAATCAGAGCACGAAATCAAGTCAGGGGGTACAGTCAAATCATTAGGAAACTTAGGGTTTCCTGCAGACAGTAAAGTGGCATTTCTTCGCAATGAAGTTTCCACTATCAGCTGAGATACCCCTGTCACTTCCTTCGAAGCGAAGAGTAATACAAGACCAGAATGTTGGGGTTCCCTACTATTTATGGCTTGTTCCGCTTCAGGGTCCTTCATCAGAAGTATCCCTGTCGCCCCAGCTGTACAGGATAGAGACAATTTGTCTCCCTGCACACAAGAAGTACCTTCTTCTTCATCAATGGCAAACATTTCTGTCTGTCCAGTATCAGAGTGCACAGGACTTGCAGCAATGTCCTGTTTACTCACTGTCTCTAAGGTCGTCAAGAACTTAAGAGAACTATCCTCCTTATCTGTTTTCTCCGCCCTGGTCTGGCTTTCACATACCAAGTCTAGTGGAGGCAAATAAGGGGATTTGTTGCTACCATCACAGTCAACTACTTTGGGCGAAAAGTCAGAACTAACTATTTCTATTTTGTATGCAATCACATCAAGGGAAATAGGGGGAACAGGTTTAGTGTTATTCCCTACATTAGTCTGCTTTACTTCCTCTTCTTGTTGGAAGGGACCAAAGGATCTATGGGAGTTGGGAAAGGCTTTGCCCTCGTCCTCATTAATGGCTGATGTGCCAGTCGAACCACTGTGTCGACGGTTAGTACAGTTATCACGCTTGTGATTACTGCGGGGTGTGCTCTCATATATCTCATCTGAGATAATGGGAGTAAGGGGTTCCAGCAATGTAGATCCGGTCCCTTTTGAAGATTTCTGCTTCTTACTCCATCTTTTCCTTTTAGGCTTAAGAATGGTAGTAAATGGGGCCAGCAATGTAGATCCGGTCATCCCTACAGAAAAGTTCTTCGTAATGTCAGCTCTTTTCCTATTAGGAATAAGAGGGGTGAGGCAAGGTCTTGGGTGGTCTATTACTTCATCCCTTGATGAAGTACCGTTTGGCAAAATAGTACACACCTCTCCATTGAGAGAGTGAGTCCCAGACCTTTCTACCAGAGTGTCAGTATGGGAGTTGTCAGTTCCCTCAACTACCCTAATAGTGTTCTCACCGTTCCCTGTGTCTAACTGCAGTTCTCTCTTCGTCTGCCTAAGTCGATAGTTATGCAGCTTTTCTTTAAAAAGCCTCATTCTTTCACTAGCTGCCTTCTCTAGGAGTTGCAACTTTCTAGCATCTTCTTCTTCTTCAAGTTGCCGCATTCTCTCTTCTTCTTCCCTCTCCGCTGCATGACGGGCAAGCATCGAGTCATATTCTTCTTTCTCCAACTGGCGCTTCTTCTCTGCAGCATTACGGGCACTCATGTAATCGAAAGTATCCATATGGCCTTTAACAAATGATTCTAACTGTGCTCCTACTCTACCTTCAACTATCCCGCACTTCCTTACATCTTTCTGGAACTCGGTGCGTAAGTCCATTATATCTTACTAGATCTATCTAGAGATAAATAAAATACTACCCCGAGTCCAGATTAGAAGAATATATCAGAGCAAGGTAAACTGGGCAAGAGAGTAGCCTATGACAGCCGCACAGAGATGTAAATGAATCAAAGTGGCCTACCAGACTGACAGCTTATAGATTAGTATAGCAGCACAAAGATTACACAAGTAAATGATGTAATGTGATCTTACAATCAGTCACTAAGCATACTATCAATGATATGATGTCAACATATATTGCTCTACAATCTATATCAAATGATGGAACATGCAAGCCAGCTCCATTGTTCACTTCTGACAAAACAGTCTACCGTTGCATATATATTTATGAGGTTCCAACTTAAGCCACCAATTTCCACCTGTATCCCTTGAACCTCTCGTCCACTGTGGTTCCACTGGCTCAAGTCAAGCACCACATGCTTCACTCCCTCCTTTACCACTAGACCTTGTCCATGTCTCTCCTGTCCAACAGGGTTTATATAACTGACGTACCCCGGGCAATGACATCTGTCTGTATTTAGCTCCTGGAGCATGATGACATCAAAATCAAAAATCAACCTCTCCAGTACAAGATCTCTCTGTCGAGCACTCCGACAGTTCCAGTATCCTACTCTTACATGATTAAAGCTCAATCTCTCCGCTTTTCGCCTTGTTCTCCTAGCACCCGCCCTCCTATTTCTATGCCTTCTTCTCTCCCCATTTCATCGTCGTCTCCTCCTCACTCCCTCTTCACTAACCGCTGAATAATGTGTCAAGCGCAGAGCACGTGCCCTGTAGCTTCGGCGATGATTCTTATGTATATTTTTAAAATCCATACGAAAAAATAGAGTACTACAGGAAATGACCGGTCGCCCTAGTATTGCCTGCCTGCTAGGAAAGGGGCAATGGATGTCCCGTAGGAGTCCATACGCCTGGTGCCGCCCCGCACGCCCACCAGACGTCCATTGTTCACGACCAGCTCGCCCGTGGCCATCCAGTTCCTCAATACATTGGCCCACCTTGAACTTGGGGGTTTAAATTCGGAGTTTGCCGTCTGCTAGATGGACTGCTGTGTGAAGCTAACAGGTTCTATCTACCCGGACTTCTCCCAGAAAGAAGGCAACATTTTGCTAAATCCCATGGACGTTAGGAAACTTTCTGCACTCCTAAACATCTGCTACACTGTGAAGCCCTTGTTGACAAGACTCTTCCTGAAGTTAAATACACTAGTTGATTTATTAAAAGGCTCCACCTTTGAATAGACACCACCCCAGGAATCACTTATAATGCCGCAAGGATAGCTATACACTCCAGCTCGCCTGTTGTTTCTACCACAGCCAGTGTAACCAACGAGGCAACAAGTAAAGAAACCTGATGTTCTCGAGTATCCAGCGGTGAAAAACATTGCCGTCATGCGTTTGAACTGGTAAGAGGTTTAATTTAAGCGATGAAAACCGATTGAATGCGCACAGTTTTTGCCTTGAAATAATCATGGTTGCTAGCACTCAGAAGAAGATACTGGTAATCTGGTAATCTTAGTTCCAGCATCATAACAAACGGGTCACCCCATAGTTGCTCCGCTCCTGTGCCAACGAAAAACACACAGCATGTTTATCACAGTTCCTTGTGGAAAGATTCACAGACTGCTGTCTAGTATATGCACTAGCATACACACGCATTAAAAGCATGCGGCAGCCATCTGAAGTGCTAACACAAACAGTCCGACATTAGAAATGCAGTTCATCATGGATGGTAGCACTAGAAGAAGTCACCAACAGATCTGCAGTTGCACACACAATCAATTTTAATCACATAATGGCACCACCAATATTGCGACAACAGGCATTTTTCTGAATCTACAATTCACACCACCACGTTGGTCACAGTAGAAAAACATTCAAAATGAAATCTGCAGCTCGCAGTGTCGCTCAACTCAGAAGCTGGGTAACAAAACTATATCTTTTCAGTTTACAAATGGAGAAAAAATGCAATGGCCACCATCTGGCAGAAGCAAACAATTTTCTATGGCTCAAAACAGTGGCCGTGCCTAGCATCCATTTTGACCGGAAGTCAGTAGAAGAAACTACAATAGGTATGCCTAGAATAAAGAAACTACAATAGGTATGCCTAGAATAAAGAAACTACTCTTTATGTGAATAGAACATTACCTATCACCTGTCAGTATCTACATCCTATCATATCAGTCTGACCCACTCATGATCTGTCATCTGATGCAGCAGCCATTTCAGTGTCTCCAAGCTCAACAAACCCAGCCTGGCACATCTTCTTCCTTTGCCTGGCAGCCGGAGCTTGCATACTTCTCCTCCTTTAGTACCCACGTCCCATCGGCAGTTCATTGCCTCTGACTCATTTGTCTCAACATCTCTGAAATGGAGCACATTTAATACATCTGCCCTGTCCCTACTTCTTCCTCCAATAACTACTGTAGAGATGGCCAGTATTTCAGCTCTTTCATTTCCTTTCACTCTGGCATGAACTAGTGAGTACAGCCAGTTTCTTGAGGCAAGACTTCTGTCAACCCATTCTAATTGGAGTTTGCCAGTTTGGACTGAAGAGAACAAGAAACAAGTGTAGATGTGCCTGGAATAAAAAAATTACTATACATAATATGTATGTATAAAACAGATGTCCACACTTACAAAGATCAACTCACAGTGCAAATATCTAGAGCAATGGAAAACTGAAACATGGCTTCCAGTTTGATGTCTGTGTTATGAAGAATGTCCTCAAGACTTCCTTTGCTACAGTACTCCCAAAGGACGCAGATGTTGGGGGTCTCTGTGCAGGCTCCATGGAAGGTGGCTAGGTTGGTGTGTTTTAGTGACTTCATCTATTGAATAGTTGAATAATGTTAGACATTTTTGTTGTTATTGTCATTTCAGTTTCCATGATAGGATTAATTGAATGGGTGAGTCTGAAAATGTGTGGCACTGCAAAAACTTTAAAATATATGTTATCTCATTTTAAAAATTCTCTCATCTTGAATAGCATTCTGAAAGATTAACAGCTAGTGACTCAAGGTGACAGTGTTCAGATGAGAATCAAAGACAAGCAAATCTTATAATCTCTGGGAAAGAGAGATTAACAGAGAGATACTATGAAAGAGAGATTTAAATATGGAGGGGAGAAAGAGAGATAGGATGGAAAAAGGGGGTAAGGGTGGTGAAGAAAGGAGGAAGAAAATGAAGTAAAAAGAGAAAGAGAACGGGGAGAGAGAAGGAGGGATATAATGAGAACATTCATTCATTCATTCAGTAGCATGTCCCTCGCGGAACCTCGCTGCCATAACAACCCTCCGGAAAACCTTCCTATCCTGAGCAAGATGTCCTGCGTCTGATACACCCATCTGGAGATCATCTGCCACATCCTGCACCCATCTTCTCCTTGGCCTTCCTCTTCCTCTCTTCCCAGGCATATACCCCTCCATTATTGTTCTCTCTAGACTTCCATGACGTTTCAAGTGACCAAAATATTTCAATTTTCTTTGTTTTATTGTCTTTACTAGCCAACCCTCTTCAATATTCAGCTCTTGAAGTATGGATGCATTTGTTCTTTTCTTTACCTAAGATATTCTTAGAACCTGTCTGTAACATTTATATTCAAATGCATTTATGCGCTGTTCCGCTTGTTTAGTAAAGTGTCCAGGTCTCACAGGCGTATGTTGCAATGGGAAAGATGCATGCTCTTAAAAATCTGACCTTTGTAATTCTATCTGTACAATTCCATAATTTATTCAGTTGTTTTAGTCTTTGAAGAGCAATTGATAGTCGCCGTTTAATTTCTTTCATTGTGTCACCATTGTTGGTAACCAGTGACCCAAGATATTCGAAATTTTCCACCACTTCCAATCTTTCCTCATTAACATATATTTCCTTCTCCATGGCAGTTTTTGTTTGTATGCATTATCTTTGTTTTTGCTATGTTAAGAAATAAGTTATGATTTTCACTATTTCTTTGGAGTGAGGTTAATAAGTTTTCTAAACCATTTTGTGATGATGTGATAGTAATACTGTATCATCAGCATAACGAATTTCTGGTATTTCATGACCACCGATGTTTAGGGCATCATATTGTTCCCTGTTTATATCATCTCTTACATTTCTCATTATATTTTCGGCGTACAGGTTGAACAAATACGGTGACAGCACACATCCCTGACGGACTCCTTGCTTGATGCCAAACCAGTCTGATGTCTCTCCATCTATTCTGACTGCTGCTTGTTGGTCTTGATAGAGCATTTTAATGAGCTGCACTATATGTGATGGAAAGCCAATATTCCTCATGATTTCCCAAAGCTTCTGATGTTGTACACAGTCAAATGCTTTTGAATAATCCACAAAACATAAGAACAGATTTACATTAAATTCTCTACACTTCTCTATTTATTAAACGCATGTTGAATATATGATCTCTTGTTCCTCTTCCCTGTCTAAATCCAGCCTGAGCTACATTAATCTCTTCTTCCATTTTCTTATGCAGTCTTCTCATTATAATTTTTAGTAGAATTTTACTTGCATGACTGATCCAGGGCAATAGTTCGATAGTTTGTACATAATTTCAGGTCACCCTTTTTGGTATTGGAATGAAGATAGTTCTCTTCCAGTCTTTTGGCCAAAATACCATATTTCCATATCTTTTCACATAATGCATGATAGATTTTTATGCCTTTCTCTTCTCCCCCGCTTTAATCAATTCAGCTGGTATCTCATCACATCCAGGTGATTTACCATTTTTCAGGCTCCTTAATTGCCCATGAAAATTTCATCTAATGAAGGTTCAGGTTCTGCCTCTACTGTTACTGGTTCATGTATATCATTCATATCCTCACTGTCATTCATATCATACATTCCGCTGCAGTATTCCTGCCATCTTCCTAGAATTTGTCTAGATTCTGTTTAAAGTATTTCCCAACCTGTCACAAATAACATTTAACTGAGGTTGAAAATTTCTTGTCAATAACTTCATTTCCTTGAACATTTCGATCGAAATGGCCTTGGTCCTCGGGTAAGCTTTTTGAGTTTTAATTTCAGATCTGCTTCTAGTAACTGATGATCTGTATTGCAATCTGCACTTCGCAGGGTTTTTGCAGATGTTATGCTCGATCTCCATCTTCTTTGTATTAAAATGTAATCTATCTGATTTTTGGTAACACCGTCAGGGGATGTCCATGTGAAAAGCCTTCTAGGGTGTTGTTTATAAAGTGTGTTAGCTATTGTTAATTCATTTTCTATGCAAAATTCAATCAATTTTTCTCCTGTTTCATTTCCATTACCCAATCCAAATTTTCCTAAAATGTGTCTCTCATTTTCAGCTCTGCCTGTACCTACTTTAGCATTAAAATCTCCCATTATTATTATTATATCATTCTGATTAATTTTATTTAATGTGTCTTGCAGTATGGCATAAAAATCTTCAATTTCGCCCTCCTCTGCTGTTGAAGTTGGTGCATATACCTGCATGAAAGTTATTTTTTTTGGACGGCCTTTAAGTCTGATAGTTAGGATTCTATCACTAACTGGATTATATCCCATAATAGCTTTTGCTGTTGTTTTATCTAAACAAAATGCCACTCCGCTCTGGCCTCTTACATCTCTACCAGAATATACGAAAAAGCTTCCATAAAATGAGAACAAGGGGGGAGAAATATGCACGAAGAGAGAAAATAAAACACAATGTCATCAGGCATTGTTTCCCCTTAGGTAATGTGTAAATTCTGGTATACATTTCGAGACCTCAGATGTTGGGTTTGTGCACTGAGCTGAGAATTTCGTAATGTGGTCTGAAGGAGCACACTGGAATGTTTCACATGCAAAGAAGATGGTCCTTCAAATCTTGAAGCCCTCATCAACACATCAAGTGTGACCAACTTTTACCATTTAATGAACATAAGACTGTATTTTTCCAGGACATGTAGAAGTTATGGCAGTTACAGTGCCACCATTTGAGCATCACCAGCAATATAAAAGTGCGCCAAAAGTGAACCTAGCTCAACCGTCCGATAAGCCACTTGTGTCTTTTGTCACCCGCTAACTACCCATTCGTAGCCTGATTCTCGATAGCTAGATACTGGATAATACTCGCTTGATATTTGGCTGAGTTTATCTCGACTACGCTATCGGGGTCGTCTGCGTTTGCGTTATTAGCAGCCCGTGAGCACACCATTGTTGAGGAGCCAGTTGTAGCATCCATTTGTGAACGATTGTCTCGTGAACTGCGGAGAAAGCACGCTTGGTGTTCTTTTTAGAGCACTTAACAAGCCTTGTCGACTCTGCAGGGATCGAGCTTTCGATAGCCGCCTGAGAATTACTGCTTCTACCAGCCACAGCTGCACTAAATCATGGCCTGTGGCAAGAAGAATCCTGTCCAGCGCCGAGATACCAGGGCGACCTCAGCCAACAAGGAGGAAGCACCTGTCGTCGCACCAGCCCTGACGATGCCAGAACTGGTCGATTATCCAGAAGAGACGCCAGCCTCACTCAACCAGACGCCGCCAGCCCTGGATGTAGGCCCTATCGAGGCGCCAGTATACTTTGAAGCCGCCCTAGTCGTGGCGCAGGAAGCCATTAAACCCGCCCACTCAGGCAGCAGCATCAGCAACAACCGGGAACCCACAGTACAGAGATCCTGCAGTGCTCACGCTGTAACAAGGCGTGGCACACAGCCGCAGCAGCCCATCGTGCCGGTACTGCTCCAAGCCGCATGACTTCAAGGAGTGTCTCTTGGCCAAGATGGACACTGACTTCAGAAAACCCAAACGCCAGCCGGAGGTGCTCCAACTGCTCAGGAGCACACAGTGCGAGATACATGGGTTGCCCGTATAAAAAAGAGTGCAGGAGAGCTCTGATGACCACCACCACCAGCAGAGTAACCACCCACCCTGCAGCAAAAAAAAGAGATACGAGGCACCCAACACAACCAGAAATCAAGGAGAAGCTAGACTCGTCGCCACCACTGAATTAGCAAAACTCCGGAGCGAGCTAGCATTGATGAAAACCGAGATCAAGGCCCTCAAGAAAAAAAAAAGCAGCGACAGACCGTAAACGAATGGAAGCAAGAGACGAAATGACAACCCTCCGAGGCATCCTGCAAGAAATACTAGAAAACCAGAAGCGACTGAAAGTGGAGGTGACTGATATAACAGATTTCAAGATAAACGCAATGGCCTTGCTAACTGAAACCAAGATGCAGAACAAACAAAACGCAGTAGAGGAGACCAGACGCACAGAGCAGCACAACTCAATCACCTCACTCCTATCAGAAGTCGATTCAATCAAGAAAACGCTCAAATTAACAGAAGAAAAATTAGCCAAAAACCAAAGAGGACAACGCACAGCTACGGATGGATTTGCTAACAACCAACAAAGTGATGGAAACAAGAGAGATCGCAAGAAAGGAAGAAGAAAGACAACAAACCCAGCCAAGCAAAACAACGGAGAGCCAAGACAACAAACCCAGCCAAGCAAAACAACGGAAAGCGAAGACAACAAAAACCTAAAACTGGAGCTGGACGATATCAAAGAAGGAATGAATGACAACTTCGGAGTAATGTTCAAAAAAGTCAGATATCTCAAGGAAGCTACCAGTCAACTACAACTAGACAGCATCAAGAACAACAAAAAAAAAATAGCTGCTCACACACAAGGAAATGGAGCCCACGCAGCGAAATAAACAGACACGCGCGACAACCCAAACAACAAGAAACAAGCGAACCAATGAAAATTCACCCAAGCCGCCATGACAGCTGAACAAACCTGCCCACCAGCCCGGAAAAACCTCCCAGCTCGCAAACAGCCAGGCATGATATCTACAACCAAAAGGACTCCCACCCTACCCGATATAGGCCGCCCCAGGCTATGGCCTGCCCTTTTTAGGGCAGACCGAGATCCCCACCCTACACAACAGAAATCGGATAACGTGACAAACGCTGCAAATAAATCAAAGAAAATTGGAAATCAATTCCAAGCAAACATACGACGCCAAGATAGAGTCGCTGCTCATTATAGGAGCTGACTGAAATTGGCAGGAATCTTTTGTTTTTTTTACCACTACCATGACCATCACAACAAGGATGAAATAATAATTTCTACAAGATCTGATTTTTGTAATATATCTATTTTTGTATGTTTCCAATGAAAAATAGCATAGAAATTCATTGTAAATCTTATGTGCCACCCGACTTAATCTGATTCCATAAGCAAGTAAAGTAGACTAAAGGGCCCTCTGTATAGGGTGACCATAAATCCTGTTTTCACAGAGACAGTCCAGTTTTTCTAAGTGTGTCTTTGCCATCCCCTCGGTACTCTGAAAAAAGGAGCCAGTTCTATTGTTTTGGAAAATCTAGGATTAAGTTTAAAAATAAAAAATACACTTATGGTTATATCTGTAGATCTGATTAGATTTCATAAGCATAGATACTTGTAATGCCTGCAGTATATTTATGGATATTTTTACTGCAGCATGTTTTTATTCATTGCAGTTGAAGAGTGTATTCTTTTGTTTATTTCTAAGTGGCAGTGGTTTGAGTTTTAAGAGCCAGTAATTACCGCATTCATCCTAGTGGCCTAGGAAAAATGGAAAGCGGTTGGTGGGTTGGTGGGGCGGGGGGGGGGGGGGGCAAAGGATGTCCCATTTTCAGCTTAAAATATTAGTGGGACGCTCCGTTTTCCAATAAAAAAATTCTGGTCACCCAACTCCTTAAGCCAGTGGCTAGACTCACATTATTAGAGACCAATCAGCAATTAATGGATGATAGGGTCAACATCATGCTGGCTACCTTTACTTCCCAGTACAATTCCTAGTACCCATTTTAGGCTAGGTAAATGCAGGAGCCACACACAAAAAAGTATGTTTGATTACTTAAGCAGCTAATAATTTATTTCTAACAACAGTATAACTTACCAGTTTCATTTCTTTTAGTAGAAATTTGTCTTCCTTGATGGACTTTTTGTGAACTTTTCGCACAGCTACAAGATCGCCATTTACTTTGGCCACCTGGCAATACAAAATAAGTCATTAAAACATGTATCCAGAGAAACCACGTAATTTGTGTATTTTAGTGGAATTATTTTATGTTTTTGTGTCTCAATATTTGTTGATGTAACTGTAGAAATATACCTGATAAGATTCAGCGAAATATGCCTGAGATACTGCGAAATTTTCCTGGCAGTAAAACTGTCCAACGTATTTTTTGAATCTGCATTGTTTAAATTCACTGCAGAAAACACTGTGTTAACTTAAAACATGTCTTGTTTTGTAAAAATGATAATCACAACTAAAATTCGGCAGGAAGGGTGTGAACTGATGGGTGGGAGTGCGGGTGCAGGAATGTGCTAATTTCTTCACAGTTTACTTACCTGGCAGAGATATGACTGACATTTTCACAATTTAAAGCTATATGTGGTCTAAGAAATATCACATACCCGTTACAACATCTAAGACATCCTACAGTGGTACATGATGATTGCTCAGATCAGACCATCAGGTGAGCTGCGTCTATGAACTTGCATGTCAGCTGCAGGTCCTTCATGGTTCCTCATAGCTTGCTTTGCACACTTTGTTCTTGAGGCCAGGTTTCTTTTCGAAGATTTAGGTAAAATGGTCAGGTCTTCTGAATGTGCTCAGGTGTTTGTGGTCATGTCTGACAGGCACACTGTGGGGACTGTACAGTCTTTTTTTTTTTATACATGTGGTAGTTGAGCCTGTAGTGTCCTGTTCATTGACGGAAAATTGTTGTTTGTGGATTTCTGTTGAGTCTGCTGATGAGGTCTTGTGGATCTTTACTGTTGGTTAGTTCTCTCCACAATTCCTTGTGTTTTCCCTTGATGAGTGTTTTGATTTCTAGTAATGACAATGAATGGATGTGCTGTGTCTCTTTTGTTCCATTTTTCACAAGTCTGCCTGCTAACTCATTACTTGGTATCTAGCATTGAGCCGAGATCCACTGGAGAAGGATTTGATTGTTTTCTGACAGTCTGTTTAGCTTTCCATGTTGTCTCATGGTTCCCTATGAGTCGCCTGGAGGACTGACATGTAGTCACAAGGGAAAACAATTTTACTTTTTTAAATGTTTTTTTCCTCGCGCACTTTGGCTGAATCAATCATTGCTTGTTGCTCTGCTCTGAAGTGTGTCAAGAGTTTTCTGGAGGTGAATGATGTTTCGACTGTGGTCCCATCTTGCAGCATGATGACCGATCCAGCTCCTCTGTTTTTTTCTTGCTCCCTCCAGTGATCCATCGGTGTATACGTCACATTCTTCAGCCTTTCTGTCTATGACTGGGGTTGTTGTTGTGACTGTATAGTTAGGCTGTAGGTTTATGCTGTATGCCTGGATCATTTCCATAACCAGGATTAAAAGAGTTAATGCATTAAACATAAAAGTGCTGCTGCAATAAACATTTTGTGGTGACTACCGGCACCTTTCTTTTTTAAAATAAAGCCCTGAGTGCATCTGTATGTTTGCCAGTTTGTTTTTGAGTTTGTTCATGTGACTAAACAACAGTTTAGAACATCCCTTTAGTGGTCAATTAAGTGCATGACATCATTTGGTTTGCTAAGACATCCCCTGGTAGGACATAAAATTCAATAAACTGAGTTGCAATTGTCACAGCAAAATAAATTGAAGTTAAGTGAATCACCAAACAGAAGCAGTTCCAGTTATCAGACTGGGGATAATTGGTGATAAGTGATTTGTGAGGACTATCATCACACCACTCCAGACAGATCCAAATGTGCTCCGATCTCCTTCCCAGTAGCTCCACAAGAGTAAACTGACTAATCATGATTGCTCTGTATACTAGGGGTGAGTTAAATAAATGTTTGACTAAATATAGCAGTTTAATTTTAAGCTGATAATTTTGTACGGCCTGTGAAGGATATTATACATATCTGTATGATCCTTCAAAGAAGAAAACATCCCTTGCTCCTGGTTTTCTTCTTCATTGCATTCACCAGCTATAAACTCTGGCAGAAGGTTCTGGGTGTTAGTCTACCTCTGGACATTAGTCTTGTTCCAGAACCTGAGTGTTGCGTGCACATCCATTTTACAGATCTGACTATGCAGACTACTGGTTGCTTGCCTCTCAGGCAGATGCACTCTGACTTTGAAAGAAATGCACAGTCTTACAACATGCTTGTTGGAGATCAAGTGGGTCTATTCTTGTTTTCCCCACAATGGGATCCCGAAACCCATACGTGGATGCCCCTGGTCTAAACTATCATGTCTTGTTTTGTTAACTTGTGTTATCTACTATAACTACAGAGTGCTCCCCCTTACCGTGGTAAACATCTGACTGATCATGACCATATTGTCATGCTTGAAGGTCGAGTTGTTGGAAGACATGTTTCCTGTTGAAGATTCCGATCTGTTGTCATCACAATCATTCAGAGACTTCTGACTGCCAGTGATTCCTGAAATACACTGTTATGATAGGGAAGATTATACTTTCATGTTTGCCTGTGTTTCATTTCAACAGGTGGAAGCATACATCTACACCGGCATCAGAGTTGACTGACCTTTATACACGTGAACCCTGACCTTGTCATCCACCTCTTGAACCCTGACAGTGAAACATTTCAAGCATGGGCATGGAGGTGGAGGCAATCACTGCAGCTCTGAAGTGGACAGCAGAAAATAGAGTATTATAGTGTCTGATTCTCAATAGGTACTGCGGATGGTTCAAAATGGGCAAATGTGGCATGATTGGATACCAGGCATCAGCATATCAACATTGGATATACTTCAGGGATATGCGGGAGTGCGAAGAAATATATGAGAGGATTTTCTGGCAACAAAAGCGATAACTACGGGAACACTTGTACTGGAAAAAGGAGACATTCTGAAGACCATTTATGAATGAATGCTGACAGAAGATACAATGTTAGGAAAAAATAGCAAGAGGAAGTGAACAAGGAGTTAGGTGTGAATCAGGCAAGGTTGGATGTTATGATAGGAAAAGAATGACGAGTTTATAATCAGTGTGCTGTGAGAACAGTTAACATTTACACCCTAAAAAATTGCTGTGTGGAGAAGGAGCACAAACAGGTATGCCCTGTGTGCTATGATGTCAATTCTTAAATCAGTAATTAGTGATTAAATTAACTGAAGCATTTCAGTTTCCAAGAAATGATACATCTATGAGTCATTCACATCAATATCCACATCATCAATAATATCAGCATTTCTCCTGTTCTTGGTCCATGACGTTCAAAGAATCTTCCTCTAGTATTTGAAATTGAAAGCTCTGTGATATTACTCTAAGAATACCAAAATTCACCTGGCTTTTATAGCACTAAGATATATGGTGCAATGAAGGAGAAAAAAACCTACCACTAGAAAACTCAAAATACTCAACACTGATGTCACATTAGTACTGCTACGTGGGTCAATCACAGTAAGAGGAAGACAGTGATACAAGTAGAAAGATAAACATCAACAAATGAGGGATGAACGGCAGTCTCAGAGAATGTACAGGCAGGGTGAAAAAGTAATGATGACCCATACTGCCTTGTATGTGTTGACTGAGTTAATGACAACTGTAGAGAAACCTGTCCTTTGTGTGTGTTGAATGAGTCTTTGACAAATGTTGAGAAACCTGACCCTTGTATGTGTGGAATGAATCAATGACCAATGTAGAGAAACGTGTCCTTTGTGTGTGTTGAATGAGTCAGTGACAAATGTAGAGAAACCTGGCCCTTGTATGTGTGGAATGAATCAATGACCAATGTAGAGAAACATGTCCTTTGTGTGTGTTGAATGAGTCAGTGACAAATGTAGAGAAACCTGGCCCTTGTATGTGTGAAATGAATCAGTGACAAATGTAGAGAAACCTGGTCCTTGTATGTGTGGAATGAATCAATGACCAATGTAGAGAAACGTGTCCTTTGTGTGTGTTGTATGAGTCAGTGACAAATGTAGTGAAACCTGGCCCTTGTGTGTGTGGAATGAATCAGTGACAAATGTAGAGAAACCTGGCCCTTGTATGTGTGGAATGAATCAATGACCAATGTAGAGAAACCTGGCCCTTGTATGTGTGGAATGAATCAATGACCAATGTAGAGAAACATGCCCTTTGTGTGTGTTGAATGAGCCAGTGACAAATGTTGAGAAATCTGGCCCTTGTATGTGTGGAATGAGTCAGTGACAAATGTAGAGAAACCTGGCTCTTGTTTATGTTGAATGAATCAGTGACAAATGTAGAGAAACCTGGCTCTTGTTTATGTTGAATGAATCAGTGACAAATGTTGACAAAGCTGGCTCTTGTTTATGTTAAATGAGTCGGTGACAAATGTAGAGAAACCTGGCCCTTGTATGTGTTAAATGAGTCAGTGATAAATGTAGAGAAACCTGGACCTTGTTTGTGTTCAAGGGACCAGTAAAATATTGTTACATACCATCTGAGACAGGGGACCTCTGACAATGTTGAAGTTGAGATCTGTGTACTTGATCTTCCACAAGGTTTCATACAACATCCTCTCATTCTTCCACCATCTGGATCAGCAGAAGATATAAATAACTGTAGGTAGGTATGTAGGTAGGTTGTACCCCACCAGGACATCACACAGAGGGATAAACACCCAGTGACACAAGGTGCCACCATGCGAATGAGGATCACCCTTAGAGAGGTCCTGGAAACCCTGTTCAACTGTTAGACCCTACTAAAGGGCCCGGGCAAAAGTCAGGGTGGGGCTTAAAAAAAACAAAAACAATTGGGGGACGACAGTGTGTTAACTAGTATTTAATTAACTGTCTATGGATGGGTGGCTGCTTATGTGTCCTGTATCACTGATGTTGGTTTCATGTTCATGAAATGACTCATAGTGGAAGACAGAAATTATAATTGTGATGATTATATCTTCTTCTTCTTTTGTCATCTCACTGATGCCAGGTTGTAGCCTGTGTCATGGTTTTGTCCTCTTACTAATGCCAGGTTGTAGCCCAGTGTCATGTTTTTGTCGTCTCACTGATGCCAGGCTGTAGCCCAGTGTCATATTTTTATAATCTCAGTGATGCAAGGTTGTAGCCAAGTGTCATGTTTTCCTGTCTTGCATTTCTTGGGTGGCTTGTGCGATGGATTTGTTCATCTTTATGCAGGTTTCAGTGACACCATTTATCCATCCCTTTCTTGGCCTTTTCATCTCCCCACCTCCCCTCTCCCCTAGAGGTTCTGTTGTGAAAAATCTCATATGCAGCTTGGTCTGGCTGCATTCTCACTAGATGGCCAAACCATTTCATTATTTGTCAGTCAGCTTAGTTCAGACATGGTCTTATTCCAACTTTCTATCTCATGCTGGTATTCATAGCCCAGAATCTTCTTGTATAATCGATTACTATGTCGATGGTAGTAAATGGTAATGGTGGTAGCAGCAATGATGGTGATTATGATAATGATGGTAATAACAGTTAAAAAAAAAGTATTACCAGGCCGGTAGATGTGTGTTAATATTAAAGATTATAATGAATTGACAGCATTCAGAAGTTCAGCGTCAAGAAACTATATTGACTGTACACATCAGTGTAAAAGTAAATCAAAGAGGCAATAGAATGGCCGTGTCTGCAGTGGGTAACAGATGAAGACTTATGGACAGGGTAGACATACTGAATGCACTGTGTCCAGAGTTGTTGAGACAAAGAAGTCAGAGACGAATCACCTGCTGGTAATAGGTATTAAACTATGACAGAAGAAAATAGCAAAGAAATAAAGATATGCCAGTCAACTCCTATTAAGTATGTTGAGTATGGAGACACTAAGATGGCTGCTACAATTAAGGACGGAGCACATATGGATTGGATCAATGTGCTATGATGTCTATACAGATAAGATGTAACAAGTAATAATAAAGATGACACATGAGTCTTGTGTAATATGTCCCAAACCAAGCTCACAACTTAACCCCCTCTCCCCCCCCTTCCCCTACCCAATGAGACTGAGAAACTATACCGGTACACAAGACCAGAACTGCAACTTTACACCTGTGGGTAGGCAAGGTAGTTTCAAGATGGGCCACCCAACAAGAGATCCTCTAAGATAATGATAGATGGATGTGGCCCTCCTATTTTAGTGACACATAAAATACACATACAGTGTATTGCATGTTACATAACTCACAGCAATGACAGAATATACAGTGACTGCACAGTTCACAGCCAAGGTAACATTCATAGTAATAGTACAGTTCACAGTGAGCAATAATTCACAGCAGTAGGATAATTCACAAAGAGAAAGAAAAATTCACAACAATAGGATACATCACACAGAGATAGAATAATTCATAGCAATATAATAATTCACACAGAGCTAGAACAATTCCCAGCAAAAGGATAATTCACACAGAGATAGAACAATTCACAGCAATAGGATAGTTCACACGGAGATAGAACAATTCACAGCAATAAGATAATTCACACGGAGATAGAACAATTCACAGCTATAGGATAATTCACACAGAGATAGAACAATTCACAGTAACAGCACAATTAAAATGTAGCTAGAAAGGACAGGATCAGAAATGACGACATTAGGACAGAAATTGGGATGGAACCAGCATCAAGCTTCACCAGAAGACGACAAATCAAATGGTCTGGACATGTTTCAAGACTGTGACAGAATAATAATAATAATAATAAGAAGAAGAATAGATAAAATTCACAGTGCCAGTACACTTCTCAGTGACAGCACAATTCACTGTGATATAACATTTTCCACAGTGATAGCACATTTCAAAGAGCACACATGTCAGTGACAACACGGATAAATAGCCTACTATTGTCAGCCTACAGACTACCCTTCTGGATGCAAA
>CAJHNH020008477.1:817834-827834 GCA_905116865.2 Candidula unifasciata
GGATATTTCGTATTTGCGTTTAAAACATGAAACAGTTTCATTTTGTCATGCAAAAACGCATTCCAACAGAGAAATAACTCAGTTGTCTTCAGAAGTACCGTTCTCGAATTATTAATTACGTTGTGTCCACACACACACACAAACCGCCGCCTTCACACATTAAAACAATCCATTTTACCGATAAGTGACGAAATATGTTATTCACTTATGTGTTAAATATGTTGTCAAAGTGATGAAGATCTAACGGCTAAACATCTAGTTTACCTACAGCTTTCAATATTTGTATTGTCTAGAATGTCATCGAATCCATTTTATTGCCTTACCAGAAGCACTAATAAAAACAGATGATACTATTAACCAAAAAGGCAGACGACAACGCAAGCTGTATGTTTGCGACCAGGCCACTTTGGTTGACGGATCGCCTGCTACCTGGCAAATATGGGACAGCAAAAATAACAGTCTGTCGCTGAGCAGGTCACTGATCAACGGAGTTCCTGGGAGTCGGGAGATAAACGATAATCGATATGGCAATACATGGGATGAAGTAATCGAGATTTGTCAAAACCAATCAATAACAAGAATCGATGGCACTGCTGGGTTTGTTCTGTTTCGGAGGAACGTCGATTGGAGAACGATTGTGATTAAGTAAACATGGAGATGAATGTCTAGTTGTTCATTTGCTCCTGCACTGAGGCTGTGTCTTCCTTTGGAGACAACAGGTTCGATTCACGGTATGGAATATAAAGCTTTCGATTTTTTTTTAAAGTCTTGCTACCCTTTTGTCTCTGCTTCTATTATCTGCATCTGTGAGTTTCAATCAATACTTATCAATTTCTTTTTTTTTTTTTTTCAAAACATTTCAATGACTATGTGTACACTCATTCTTGCAGCGATGCATAGTCGTCATCTTGAGGCGAACAGTTCGATTCACACTTTGGAATCTATAGCTTTCGATTTTTATATTGTCTGTTGTGTCACCCTGTCTCTACTTGTTGTCTCGGCATCTATATCAAGTCATTGCATGTTAATTTTTCTATTACGCTGTTCTATTAGCCACAGGAGTTTACATGATCTATCTATGTGTATTATGTCCACACGGGGTTGACTACCATGGTTGAGTGCAGAGGTCCGTACTACGTTCACACGGGGTTGACTACCATGGTTGAGGGCAGAGGTTCGTACTCTGTCCACACGGGGTTGACTACCATGGTTAAGTGCAGAGGTCTGTACTACATTCACACGGGGTTGACTACCATGGTTGAGTGCAGAGGTCTGTATTATGTCCAAACGGGGTTGACTACCATGGTTGAGTGCAGAGGTTCGTACTATGTTCACACGGGGTTGACTACCATGGTTGAGTGGATAGGTCTGTACTACGTTCAGACCGGGTTGACTACCATGGTTGAGTGCAGAGGTCCTTACTACATTCACACGGGGTTGACTACCATGGTTGAGGGCAGAGGTCCGTACTACGTTCACACGGGGTTGACTACCATGGTTGAGTGCAGAGGTCTGTATTACATTCACACGGGGTTGACTACCATGGTTGGGTGCAGAGGTCCTTACTACATTCACACGGGGTTGACTACCATGGTTGAGGGCAGAGGTTCGTACTACATTCACACGGGATTGACTACCATGGTTGAGGGCAGAGGTCCGTACTACGTTCACACGGGATTGACTACCATGGTTGAGGGCAGAGGTCCGTACTACGTTCACACGGGGTTGACTACCATGGTTGAGTGCAGAGGTTCGTACTACATTCACACGGGATTGACTACCATGGTTGAGTGGAGAGGTCCGTTCTACATTCACACGGGGTTGACTACCATGGTTGAGTGCAGCGGTTCGTACTACATTCACACGGGGTTGACTACCATGGTTGAGGGCAGAGGTCCGTACTACGTTCACACGGGCTTGACTACCCTGGTTGAGTGCAGAGGTTCGTACTACATTTACACGGGGTTGACTACCATGGTTGATGGCAGAGGTCCGTACTACGTTCACAAGGGGTTGACTACCATGGTTGAGTGCAGAGGTTCGTACTATGTCAACACGGGCTTGACTACCATGGTTGAGTGGAGAGGTCTGTACTATGTCAACACGGGCTTGACTACCATGGTTGAGTGGAGAGGTCTGTACTTTGTCCACACAGGGTTGACTATCATGGTTGAGTGCAGAGGTCTGTACTATGTCAACACGGGCTTGACTACCATGGTTGAGTGCAGAGGTCTGTACTATGTCAACACGGGCTTGACTACCATGGTTGAGTGCAGAGGTCTGTACTATGTCAACACGGGCTTGACTACCATGTTTGAGTGCAGAGGTCTGTACTATGTCCACACGGGGTTGACTACCATGGTTGAGTGCAGATGTCCATACTATGTCCACACGGGGTTGACTACCATGGTTGAGTGGAGAGGCCCTGTGGCAGTACTTACCCTGAAGGATGCCGACAGTAGAGTCAGATATTATCTTTGGATGTTCATGCCTTTAGAGAAAAAGGCGTGTCCCTGGCTAGTTAGCTGGATAGCAGCTGCCCTGCACTCCTGATTGGTTGCCATTTGTATGTGTACATAGGTCTCAACGACGCCGTTCCTCCTCCCACCCGACTACCACAACAATCTGCCACCCGACTACCACAACAATCTGAAATATCACCAGTGCTCTTCATTTTGCATGCGAGCAAGACCAGAACTTGAAGCGTCTGAGGAGGGACGGATACTGACATTTGCAGATAATCATCTTGCATATAGACACCACGAGAGTCAGGCAACAGACAGGTCCAGAGTTACAGACAGCAGTAAACAAAGTGAGTGACCGGTGGTGAGAGATGGGTGCTTTCATCAACCCAGTAAAGGCGGCCGTGTTATACTATTTGAGCGATAGAAGTCGCAAGCCTCACAGCCAACGATAGATAAAAACCTCTAACGAGAAGGAAATTTAAGTCACGGGACATGATCTCTATAGGGGCCTGTCAATTTGGAATCACGTGCAGGTAGTTTCAACAAACAAGGGCTTATCGGGTGCATCATGGGTATTCGCGTGACGGTGTTTGATGCGGCCATTAGTAGTAGAGCAGCAATACATAACAGAGAGGAAGAAGGAGATAATGATATACTACTACTACTACTACTACTACTACTACTACTACTACTACTACTACTACTACTACTACTACTACTACTACTACTACTACTACTACTACTACTACTACTACTACTATTACTACTACTACTACTACTACTACTACTACTGCTGCTGCTGCTGCTGCTGCTGCTACTACTACTACTGCTGCTGCTGCTGCTGCTGCTGCTGCTGCTGCTGCTACTACTACTACTACTACAACTACTACTACTACTACTACTGCTGCTACTAATAATTTAAAAAATAATTTGAGTAAAATAATGTAAAGATCACTTTTCACGGGCATATGGAAAGAGCACGTACATTTTTACAGACAAATCGGCACTAGGTGGGTAATGTGGTCAGTATTACGCCGGCCATCTTTACTTCCCCAGAACATAAATCCTGGTACCCATTTTAGGTTGGGTCGACCTGCGACACCCTATACCTGACACAAATGCACGCAGCCAGCAGTGGGTTTTTTAACGCGAATAATAATAATAATAATAAAAAGAGGAGAACAGAAAAACATAGATGAAAAGGAAGAGGATGAGGGGGCTGCGAAAAATGCAAAGCAGAAGAAGAAGAAGAAGAAGAAGAAGAAGAAGAAGAAGAAGAAGAAGAAGAAGAAGAAGAAGAAGAAGAAGAAGAAGAAAAAGAAGAAGAAGAAGAAGGAGAAGAAGACGAAGAAGATACTCACCCTTAACACACTTCTCGTTATCAAATCCACAGATTGGAACATCAGGAGGCACGTAGATCCCGTCTGAGGTGTTATACAGGCGTCCATTGCCCCACAAGATGGGAGCCATGACATCCCAGGTCAACTGAGGAAGATTTATAATATAAACTCAAACGTGACCCCTTCCAAATCAGAAATCTGTTGTTTCGTTTCATAACTTCCTCGCTACTTCTTCTTTTCGTTGGGCCCGGTTCAGCATCACGTTTTGAACTCCATATCTCTGTCTAGACTGATGGACATGGGGGTGAAGCCTGTAAGTAATGAACATTTCACTAAGGGGACAAGACGTTTTATCAACCAACACAGAACAGGGGTCATCGGTCGTTTTACACTTGTTGAACTTCTGTGGAGGAGATCGGAGCAACTATGGATCTGTCCGGAGTGCTACGATAATCCTTTCTATTCACTAATCAGGCTTTGAAAGGACATCTAGCGCAAGCTTTGATGTATGCTACTTGTGTGGGCAACCGCTAGGTGTGCTTCTGTCGCATTCAAGCTACAGGGCTTTCTGCCCAGTCCTGTTGCCGCCTGGACACATGTCCGAACGAGCTGACCTGTTGTCTTCTAATGCATGGAAATTCAAAATAACGTTTTCATATTTTACTCAAATTATTTTTTAAATTATTAGTAGCAGTAGTAGTAGTAGTAGTAGTAGTAGTAGTAGTAGTAGTAGCAGCAGCAGCAGCAGCAGCAGCAGCAGCAGCAGCAGCAGCAGCAGCAGCAGCAGCAGCAGCAGCAGTAGTAGTAGTAGCAAATTCAAGAAACGTCCACACAAACAAAATACAACATAGTTGGGGGGGGGGGGGTGGGGTGGGGGGGGGGGGGGGGGGACGTGAAACTTTAAAAGTCATGACATGTTTGTATTTATCTCCTAGAGCATAATTTAAATATCCAATCGTTACTTTACATGAAATAATTTCAAACTCTCTGATTAGGCAGTGAGATTTCTGACATGTCAAGCAACACGGTGGTCTGGAGAGAACGGTGATGGAAGGTGCTGTTTCCAGACAACGAGGCAGAGGCCAATCTCCACGCAGGTGAATACGGGACACTGTCAAATGTATTGGCTATGACAGCACATAGGGTTGGAGAATTGGCTAGACTTCCGTGCGTGCCATGAAGAGAGCGACGTTCTGTGAAGGACATGCTGACTGACTGAGCGATTAGGTAACACAGTCGGGGCGGCTGTGTGTTAAACTTAAAGTGCCGCGAAATACAATAGATGGCTTCGAGTGATGTTCTGTTAGCACACAGTCATGTTAAGCCAACTAGAGAGAGAGAGAAAGAGAGAGAGAGAGAGAGAGAGAGAGAGAGAGAGAGAGAACTGACAAACGAGCCAGGAAACTTTAATTTTCAAGGCAGAGAGGGGGATAGAGAGAGAGCCAGAGAGAAAAAAAGAAAGGAAGAGAGAGAGAGAGAGAGAGAGAAAGAGAGAGAGAGAGAGAGAGAGAGAACTGACAAACGAGCCAGGAAACTTTAATTTTCAAGGGTCACCCGCCTAACATTCGATCGTTCTAGGCACTTATCTTCCATACATCAACTGTGTCTGTATCTACAACCATGTTATATTGGTATAGATAAATACACAATATGAGTAGGGTCAAATATAAGAACATGGATGGTAAATGTAAAATATTCAAATATATCTGATACACATTAACGCTCATATTTACTCACACACACACACACACACACACACACACACACACACACACACACACACACACACACAGACACACTCTCTCTCTCTCTCTCTCTCTTTCTCTCTAACTAGTGCACACATTCATCCACACATGCATTTACACACTTACACACAGAGTTATATATACACTAGGTTATATAAACACTCCTAAATACAGGAACATGAATACACACATACTCGCCCAGAGATGTCCAAACACACACACATACATTCATACACACATCTACTCACACTCCTGTATTTAAATACACTCATAAATATACATACACTGATATCTGCCTATTCCATTTGAACACTTATCAAAATCACACACTTTTATATATAACACTAAAACACCTACATTTATACACACACTCACATACACACCCATATATAAACAAATATAAACTCACACACAAATACGCACACATACTTATGTACTTGCAAAGACACCCGTACATGCACACACTTTACACACATATACACACTCATACATCCACTTACCTGGAGTACACACTTATGCATCCAGAACGAGAAGGGGATATATATATATATATATGTGTGTGTGTGTGTGTGTGTGAGTGTGTGTGTGTGTATAAAAAGTGAGAGAGACAGAGAGAGAGAGAGAGAGACAGGTGATTAGTGATTCAAGAATTACATATGCGTCCACTTGTGTGGCAGTGCCAAAGGCGAGCTTATTATGTTTGAACCACCTCCCATCCTGCTTTCACTGGCGTCTGCACAATACAGACCCCAGTCACTGGCACATGATGTACGAACCTCACCCTCCAGCGTGTAGCGCGTGATGACCACCTGGTCAAAGATATCACTCTTGTTCATGTCCCAGATTAAGAAGCTGGACTGCCGGTCTGCCTGGTCGTTGGTCAAAAACCTGCCAGTTTTACCTGTAATCACAAACAATACTGAACAGCGATTTAAGTGTCGAGATGATAGGTACTACTAGGCATATGAATGGCTGCCTTATACATGTTTATTTTGCATGTGTAGGCTTCAAGATTTTGCTGGGACTGACACAGTTTTCATTAGACAGTGAAGATGTTGTACGGTTTCCACTGGCACACGAACGGAGCTGTTAAGGGGTGGACCCATTTGCAGTGCTATTGGAACCGTGACTAAGGACGAACCCACAGGTGCTTTGTCTCCTGCAAATGTCCTAATGTGTAGATGCTGACTGTTCCAACAGCACACTGGCTAAGCAGACGTCAACCTTTCTTGCAGGATCAACACTTGATTCCAAATTCACACACCCTTACAGTTATTATTTCATCTATCATCGTATCTTCCATCAGCCTTGGCTCATAAATGTGCTTCAGCATGTTCCCTATTATCAACTTTGAGGTTCCTGTAGTTACGACTTTTAAGCTAAAAAGCCCACTCGTTCGTTCTTTGTGCAAACTATAAGTCCTTGTGAATACTTTACTTTAGTGAACCTAATGATGCTGTGTATCCACTCATGTCACTATTGTCAATCTTTAAGCTTTCGTAATACCGAGTTACAATCCAGCAGTACGATTCATTTGTTAACTCAGTTTTCAGATATCATCCGTAGAGCTGCAGTGGCAGCCTCATCTCCGTTCTCATACTTGATAAAATATATAGATATATAGAGTTTTGTTCTGGCTCAACGTTTCCCCTCACTCCAAATGAAAAAGCAATGATCTGAAGATCGTAGATTCCCTTTAGGGACTCCCTCAGTTAGTTCATGAGTGTTCCCTCTACCACCCCACGGGGTCGTCGTTGGAGCCACAGAGCTTTAGCTACGCAGCGGCAAGCAGTTCTACGGTGAGAGACTGAGGCATGTGAGATCAAATCCCCTGCAGTGACTACTGACAAGTATCTGTGCTATTTACATGTAAAGCCTTCAGCCTTCTCTGCTAGTGATTGTGAAATCCGAGGTTCAAATTCATATTTTGTCTCCAAAATCTTATCTCATATTTTGTCTTCCAAATCTTTTCTCATATTTTGTCCCCCAAATCTTTTCTCCTATTTTGTCTCCAAAATCTTATCTCATATTTTGCGCCCCCCCCCCCCCCCTAATCTTTTCTCATATTTAGATTTAAAAAAAACAATGGAAGGACACCTTTCCATACGTTGGGCGTCTGCTGGACATATGGAGCCCAAACTGGTAAAACCCAATTAGAACTGGGGGAGAGAGAGAGATAGAGAGAGAGAGAGAAAAAGAGAGAGAGGGAGAGGGAGGGGGAGGGGAGGAACATCACTTCATACAATATTTCCTGGTTCTGTATTAAGCTAGGTCAAGCTAGGAGATGGACTTGAACCTATACCCACCAGACTGGCAGGAAAAGAGTCTAGGCATTGCTCGCCACAGCGTTAAAAAAAAAAAATAATGTTTGTGTGGTTATAGCTTATACATTTACCAATCGACAGTGGAAAGGGGTGGAAAAGAGTGACATAGATGACCAGAGAGAGAGAGAGAGAGAGAGAGACACACACACACACACACAGAGAGAGAGAGAGAGAGAGAGAGAGAGAGAGAGAGAGAGAGAGAGAGAGAGTGTTTTCTTTTCACATTAGGAACACGAATGTAAAAATGCCAGTCACTGACCTTGAAAATGTTTATTTTTGCTGGCCTCAAAGATGTGAACGCCGTCTGGTGGCTGATTCATTTCCATAGTTTCGTTGAAGGCCTTGGCGTACAAGTAGAACGCGTCATACAGGAACCGTGAGAACTTATCCGGCTAGAGGTTGAACAAGATACATGATGATGATATAATAACAATAAAATGAAAAGAACAGAAGGTCATGGGAGAAAGGGACCAGGAGGATGAGGCAAAAGAGGAGGCGAAATAGTGGGGAATGAGAAATTACGAAGGAAGAAGAAGAGGAAGAGCTAGAAGAGAAAGAAGAATAACATCATTAAGAAGAAAGAAGAAAAAGAAGAAAAAGAACTGCAATAAATATACCAGTTATAGACAGAAAGTAACGAGGATTTATTTTATATATATATATATATATATATATATATATATATATATATATATGATATATATATATATATATATATATAAAACATTATTTTTAGTAAAATTATTTGTATTTTTCTGTCTGTCCCGTTAGTCCGTCCGTTTCGGGTGACGGTCTGTCTGTCTTCTTTCCTGTTGGTCTGACTATTGGACCCATCTGAGTGAGTTTGATCGCTTCCTTACGGAGGAGAGGAGGAGGAGGAGGAAGCGAGAGGAGGAGGTAGGAGGAGGAGGCGGAGGAGGAGGAGGGAGGAGGATTTCCTTCCTTTCCTTCCTGAGGAGAGAGGAAAGGAGGAGGATAGGAGGAAGAGGAGTGAAGGGAGGAGGAGGACTCCTGTCCTTCCTTTCCGAGGTAGGAGGAGGAGGAGAGGAGGCGGAGGAGTCCTTCTTCCTAAGGAAGGAGGGGGGAGGAGGAGGAAGGAGGAGGTCTTTCCTTTCCCTTCCTTCCTTCCTTCTCCTCCTTGAAGTCCTTCAGAAGGAGGAGAGGAGAGGAGGAGGAGGAGGAGAGGAGGAGGAGAGGGAGGAGGAAGTGAGAAGGAAAGGAAGGATCCTTCCTGGAGGAGGAGGAGGAGGAGTTTTCCCTTCCTTCGCTTCTTCCTTCCTTCCTTCCTTCCTTCCTTCCTTTCCTTCCCCGTCCTTCCTTCCTCCCTTCCTCCTTCCTTTTTTTTTCCTTCCTTCCTTTCTCTTCCTTCTTCTTACTTCTCTTTCCTTTCTTCTTCTTCTTTTCTTTCTCTTCTTCTTCTTCCTTCTTTCCTTTCTTTCTTCTTTCTTCTTTCTTCTCTTCTTCTTCTTCTTCTCTTCCTTCTTCTTCTTTTCTTCTTCCTCTTCTTCTTCTTCCTTTCTTCTTCTTCTTCTTCTTCTTCTTCTTCTTTCATTTCTCTTCTTTCTTCTCTCTTCTTCTCTTTCTTCCTTCTTTCTTTCTTCTTCTCTCTTTCTCTCTTCTTCTTCTTCTCTTCCTTCGTCTTCCCTTTCTTCTTTCTTCTTCTTCTTTCTTCTTCTTTTCTTCCTTCTTCTCCTTCTTCTTCCTTCTTCTCTCCTCTTCTTCTTTCTTCTTCTTTCTTCTTCTTCTTCCTTCTTCTTCTTTCTTCCTTTCCTTCCTTCTTCTTCTTCTTCCTTTCTTCTTTCTTTCTTCTTCCTTCTTCTTCTTCTTCTTTCTTCTTCTTTCTTCCTTCTTCTTCTTTTCTTCCTTCCTTTCTTCTTTCCTTCTTCTTCTTCTTCTTTCTTCTTCTTCCTTCTTTCTTCCTTTCTTCTTCTTCTTCTTCTTTTCTTCTTCCTTCTCTCTTCTTCTTCTTCTTCTTTCCTTCCTTCTTCTTCTTCTTCTTCTTTCCCTTCTTTCTCTCCTTCCCTCCTTCTTCTCTCTCTTTCTTCTTCTTCTTCCTCTTCCTTCTTTCTTCTTCCTTTCTTCCTTTCTTCTTCTTTTCTTCTTCTTCCTTTCTCTTCCTTTTTCTT
>CAJHNH020008477.1:832834-892834 GCA_905116865.2 Candidula unifasciata
CCTTACTTAGTCACATTCTACGACATGCTTGCTAAAGAGCAGTGGGTCCAAATAATGCCCGGGAATCGAAACGGAGAATATGTAAAGTCAGTCAGTTGAACACAACAAAGGTTTTCTGCAACGGACGGATCTTTTAATTTTAGCCCCACCCCCATGTCCCATTATCTGACTTCTGATTTTCCATTTATTGGTACCCTCCTTCATCTTGTACCACTGTCTACCTCTTGCTTAACAGCCTTTAGCGCTAGTGTCATTTTTATTACCGTGGACAGCCAGGGTAACTAACAACGACTGCGTGAAAATGACTAAGGAAATTCAGAAAACTATATACAACTATAAGAAAGGCACAGTTTAACTTCTTCGGTCATGGGATGAGAAGACAGTCATCGGAGAAGCTCGTAATGACTGGAAAGACCAATGACAGAAGCGTCAGAACCATTTTTGACGGCCTGCAGCGCTGTGATGGAAGAATGTCACCAGTGGAGGTCATTCCGGATACCAAGCATCGAGATCTGTTGACATACATGGACGCCTACGCCAGATGGCAGCACACGTGATGATGTTTATTACCTTGTCTTTATGATAAGAGAGGCAAGGGCCGAACAGTAGAACGTGTGCACAAGTCATGGGGCGGTGGAGCCAGCGAGGGGTCGAGTAACTCTCATGCTGACTGTAATGGCAACCGTGTTCTGCAAAACGCTTTCTAGATGATTTCGATGATGATAACTGATATAAATATTATAAATTGAAGGATTCATAGTTTTTAATATATTTACAGAATTGGCATGTCTGTTTATGTGTAGGACGAAATGTCTGTCTCTTTTGTATATTAATTTCAACAACTCATCAACACTGTCCTCTGAGTCTTCGGTAGTTGACAGCTTTTATTATTATTTGATTTTTATTTAGAACCGACTTCGTCTAATTCAGGATTAAAATCGTTACTTTATTCAAGTGTTGCGAGGAAGCACTCAAGTACTATTTTAAAATTCATTTCACAGGCGGAGGAGTCGGTAAATGATACACTTATGAAAATGAATCCAATTTTTTTTGGTTTGCTGACGTCAAGAGCCATCCGTTGTAGCACGGCTTTAGAGCTGTCTTCTTCATTGATATTCTATTATCGCATTCTCTAGGGAGCCACCGGGATGTAGTGGCTAGACGCTCGTCTTCTCATCAGAAGGTCGTCGGTTCAGTTTCTGGCGGAGCTGGATATCTTTAAAAAATAATCTTGGTTTCCAGGCGCACCCACTCTTAAATGGGTGCCAGGTAAAGATCTGGGAAGTGAAAGCGACCGGCCTGATGCTGAAAACAATCATCCAGTAAGTATAGAATAGTCTATAAAATAAAGGGCTAGCCCTATTTGCCCCTTACTCATGGGTGTATGAAAAAAGGGTCTTTTAGTACTATCACGTTCTCTTAGTACCTCCTGTGGCAGGCAACACACTATTGGTTTATTGTTGACTCTATAACGGGTTGTTTCTTAACGTGTGTCTTTCATCTGTTGCTTTTCACCCTCATAGTTCTCTTGAGTTAGAATCAGAATTGACGCGATGCTGATCTGTTGTTTAAATCTTAAACCCTAGTTGTTAAGTCAACCTTGTCCGTCCCAATAGTTCGAGGCTTTTTTTTTTCTAACTCACTACTAATTTCAGACCAGAACCCTAAATCAGTGCTCCAAAAATCTGTTGACATCAGCGGCCCTCCAAAACAGATGAACTGTTTCGGCTCACGTGAGCTTTCCCCAGGTCCACCAGCGCACCGGAGTGTACAAGGGCTTTCAGTACTCTAAAGGACAGTAATCTAAATTGCTGAGACTAAAAGTGTTGAAGTAACAACTATCGAGTACTCTAAATTGCTCAGACTAAAAGTGTTGAAGTAACAACTATCAAGTACTCTAAATTGCTGAGACTAAAAGGGTTGAAGTAACAACTATCGAGTACTCTAAATTGCTCAGACTAAAAGTGTTGAAGTAACAACTATCGAGAACTCTAAATTGCTCAGACTAAAAGTGTTGAAGTAACAACTATCAAGAAAATAGTGCCGTCCCTATTTCTGTAATAACCGTCTGTGGAGTTACTGCAACATAAACTGCTATATTCTGTCTTTTTTGTGCGTAATGTTTTCCATATTAAATGTATATTCACAATCGATTGTGCTGGTTAAATTGCCAACAGTATGAGAATGAGGCTCTTGAATACCAGGAGATGACATCATCAATTGTTGAAGAACCAGATTTGAATACTACCACAGTTATCAAGCTCACGGCTGAAACAGAAATACTCTTTCTTCAATAGCTACCACCATTATGTATTCATTCATTTTCTTGTTGTTCCAGTATATGGCACACAGGGCTCGCAGTAAATTCCTCCATATATATATATGTATGTATGTATATACATTATTATATTTTTCAGTACATACACATATTCATATATATGTGTATGTGTATGTATATATACATATATATATATATATATATATATATATATATATATATATATATATATATATATATATATATATATATATATATATATATATGTATGTATATACATTATTATATTTTTTCAGTACATACATATATTCATATATATGTGTATGTGTATGTATGTATATGTGTATATATAAATATATGTATGTACTGAAAAAAAATTATAATATGTCTGAAATAATATGACATGTATGAAATACAAATTTAAAACAGAAAAGAACTCTATTTACAGACCGGGCGGGGGGGGGGGGGGAAGGAGGAGGAGGGGGAGGGGCATAACTTCTTCTTTCGTGGTCACACTGTTACCAGGTTGTAGCCCAGTGTAGTAGTTTTCTGTATTTGTCTTGAGCTTCTCGGGTGGCTTGGGTGATGGATTTTTTCAACTTTTTTACAGGTTTCTGCTACATCATTTATCCATCTCTTTCTTGATCCTCCTCTCATTCTCACCTTCCTCTCAGATTTTCTGCTGTAAAGGTCTTACATGCAGTTTGGTCTTGCTGCATTCTCACTAAATGGCTGAACCATTTCATTCTTTGTCTGTCAGTATTTGATATGTAGACATCTAAGTGTCTAAGCAGTAGGACTAACTGGAAGGTGACAGCATTTGCCTTCTGTACTCTGGCTTATCTCTTTGTCAAGTCTGCCATCCTCTGCAGATATACTTCCTAAATACTTGAATTCTCGTACTTGTTTGATTGTAGTTCCGTTAACATGAACGTTCATGATATTATGTTTCCTCATTATCCCCATTCCCTCAGTTTTCGCAGTGTTTATTATCTTATCATACTGTGTGCAGGTTTGATATAAGGAGTCAGTATGGTGTTGTAAATTCTGTTCTTGGAGTTGCATTAGACACTGATCGTTCACAACATTCTTGCCTGACCATCTGACACATTTACTAGGAGAGCTTTGTCTCAGAACACCTAAGGGAAGAAGGGGGTGGGGTGGGGTGCTCGTGGGGCTTCGGCCACAGGTTCAGGCTCCCTTGCCTGATGTGCATCTCAAGTAGGTCCGTGACAAAAATCAATGCTGCTCAGAAAAACTTTTGCAAAGGTCGCACGATCAGACACGTTTCGAAGTACCTCCAGGGAACCTAAGGGGAGACAATATATGGAGTGAACTTGCAAAGCAGATGATCTGTATATTTGTATGAAATACATTAAACCCTTTACCAGATAGCTGTTGCATATTATGAATAGAGGAAGAGAGCTGGCAAAATTTGCAATTGAAGTAAAAAAGGAGGGGGGGGGGGGGGAACAGGAGGTATAGAAAGAGAGGAGGCAACAGGGGCTTCTAAATACCCATTATTATCAGCAGCAGAAGGATAAGACGAAAATGAAGGAGGATGGTAGAAAAAAAAAGAAGAAGAATGAGGAAGAAGAGAGGGAGGAAGAAGATGAGGAAGAAGAGGAGAACAAAGAGGAGGAGGAGGAAGAAGAAGAAGAACAAGAACAAGAAAAAAAGAAGAAGACGAAGAAGGAGTAGTAGTAGTAGTAGTAGTGGTAGTAGTAGTAGTAGTAGTAGTAGTAGTAGTAGTAGTAGTAGTAGTAGTAGTAGTAGTAGTAGTAGTAGTAGTAGTAGTAGTAGTAGTGGTGGTGGTGGTAGCAGCAGCAGTGGTAGCAGCAGCAGCAGCAAAGCACGACAACCCGACTGAGTGCCTTACTTCGGGCATCTTGTTTGATCGTGTTGTACATCTCCTCGATCTTCTGCCTGCTGACCATGTCCGCTACCCCGTTGAACTCTCGAACCACAGAGAACGTGTCCTTTTCCTTGAAGGCCTGCCGGAAGAAGCTAGCCATGCCTTCTGGGAACTCTCCTGATGTGGAGATCATACTGACCCTGGACCATTTCATCTGGTCGCAGAAGAAAATGAGTAGTTCCCCTGCAATGGATGAGGATACAGGATAATTAAGGGCTTGAAAGTAAACATCACCAACATCTTTACACGCCTACAGGTTATCATCATCATATGCCCTACCAACTGGCGAAGGCGCTCATGCCTCTCTACAGATCATGTTCTCGGAACAGCTCTCTTGATGATGTCCCTTCATGTCAATGTTTCAGCCCATCTAGCATTATCTCTCTTGGTCTGCCTCTACCCACTTTTCCACTGATTTTTCCAGTTGTCATGATATTTTCAAGTGTCTCTCTTCGCTTTGTGTGGCTAAAGAACAGTGTTTGTCTCTTTCTTATTGTTGTATATAGAGATCTACTTTCATTAGCTTATTTCAAGCAATAGTTGCTAGTTACTCTGACCGTCGAAGGTAATCGTAACAGTCGTCTTAGAAACCACATCTCTGTTGCTTCCAAATTCTATCTAATTTGAGTGGCTAGTTGGTCATTTATCGCTTGTTTTCATAAGGGGGCGCATTGGTTATTTGAAGGTTAGTTCCCGGAGAAGTAACTATAGCTTTTGATTGTTATGTTCTCTAGTGTGCCTTTATATAGTTCTACTTCTTTGTATGAGCGCCGATTGATACATTGCCTGCTTGCTTATTATACAAGGTCCGACAATTAAGTATTGAGACTGATTTTATTATGGCTAAGATAAAATTGTCATCTATGAAGCAAAGCATGGAATCTAAAGAGGCAACATTCATCCAAGAACTTTTCATCGCTGCTCGAAAAGCAGACAACAAACAAGCCGCTATTTTGTTGACCCAGTCAGAGGTGCATTGTTACGTAATCAGCACAGAGCAAAAAGCTAACATTAAATTCTTTTTAAAACTAAGAAAAAGCGCTTTCGAAACAGTTGAATTGATGCAACAAGTTTATGGGGAAAATTGTTTATCTCGTGCACAATATTTCAGGTGGCATTCACGATTTAAAAGTGGTGTGGAAACGATTACTAATGCACCTAGTCCTGGATGCCAAATTTCTTTTCGCAATCATGAACTCATTGCAAAAGTCAGAGAACGGATGCAAGAAGATCATTGTTTTACTGTGAAGATGATGGTAGATGAATCTGGTGTTGATAGAGAAACCATTTATAGCATTTTAGTCTAAGATTTGAGCAAGAGAAAAGTTGCTTGCCGGTTTGTACCACATTCGTTGTCTGATGACCAAAAACGTCAGCAGCTTGAATACTCAAGAGACATAATTAAAACAATAAGTTTTGGCCCTAAAACAAGTGTGTGTTCTGAGCCTTTCATCATATTCCCCAGATTTGTCTCCCTGCGATTATTTTCTATCCCAAAATTAAAGTTACCATTGAAAGGACGCTGCTTTGGCAATATTGATGACATCCAAAGGGTCGTAACATAAACTTTGAGGGCCATTACAACAGAGGAACTTCAGAGGTCGTTCCAGTGTTTGTTAGATCGTGCCTCTTGCTGTATCAATACACAAGGGGCTTACTTTGAATAAAATAGTTTATATCTTCAACTGTTGATTATTTAGATTTTTATGGAATTAGTCTCATTACTTTATTATCGAACCTTGTATATACAATGTTTCTTCCCCCTTAATGGTTCGCTCCTTATTTATGTGTTTTAGGTCATGCCTGGCCCGTGGCCTCATAGTCACGTCTTTTGAGGTGAAAGGGGTATTTGTGATCTGCTTTTGTTGGTCTGCCTTAGCTAGACTGAGAATGTTAATCTTAGGATGGTCTGGTAAACCTTTAGATCACCGGTTCTCAACCTGCCGGTCGCGACTTTATTGTGTGGGTCGAACGACCCTTTCAGGTCGCCTAAGACCATCAGAAAACACATATTCATTGAAGTTATGAAGGAAAATAATTGACAGTATAAGAGAACTGTTTTAAAGGGTCGTGGCATTAGGAAGGGTGAGAGCCACTTCTTTAGATTGAAGCATCGAGAGGACAGATAGATAGATCTACATCAGCTTTCCATCCTCACATTGGATGGCAGGTCACTTCAAAACCGCAAGGGTGCTCTAAGATAACTGTCTTTAGGCGTAATTCTGATGTTCCCGGCTCTATTCCAGCTGCAGGCGATATGACAGCAGACCGGTTTCCTTGATTCTGACAATTGTTTTGAGCCCTGACCATTCAGCAGGCAATGGCAGACTACTGAACGTAAAGTTGCCTGGGAAAATCGCAGTCTAAAACTGCTGGAGTTTCTATATTAAAACATGGATTCATGTAACGACATTATTTAACTTTAACATATAGAGATATGGAAGAATTGACAGCAATTGATAGGGAACTTGAGGCAAGATGTCAAAAGGCGAACGCAGTAACTTACCAACTCTCCCTACTGCTAAAACACCCAAGCATCACTATGGCACTAAAACGACAACTGATAAATTGCATGTTTATACCAACCCTCTGCTACCAATGCCAAACCTGGTCCCTAACAAGAGCACAGGAGAAAAAGATCACGACGAGCGAAATGAGATGCTTACGAAAGACTGTCAATGTCACAAGGAGAGACAGAGTTCGAAACGAGAACATTAGATCAATTGTAGGAACCACACCATGCCTGCAATACACAGAGAAGCAACAAATAAAGTGGTTTGGCCACTTGATGCGAATGCAAACTGACCAACTGCCTCTACGAGCATACAACGAACAGCACTACTGCCCTAGAGCAAAAGGCAGACCGAGAGTACGATGGATAGACAATATATCAGAGATCATGAGGCAACACGGACTAACAACAACACGTGCAGCACACCTGGCTCAGGATAGAAAACTGCGACTCCCCACTACGCTGTGAGGCAATTGTGGACAAGACAAGACAAGACAAGACATATAGAGACACAAATGCAGACCATGGAGAGATATATGAGTTTACTTACCTAGTGATGACAATGGAGCTATGGCTCTCACCAATGTGCTTTTGATAGTTTTATTGTCCAGGTCGTGCATGTTGGAGACCCAACTGAATATAGGGATGTTCTGAAAGGCAGCTAGATCTGCCACAGGCATCATGGCTGGCGAAGAAAGAAGGGCAAGTCGTGAAACAATCACTGCCAGGGAATGTACAGTACAGACACTGTCACTGTCATTGTCACTCAAAATCAATCGGCAGTGTTCCTTACGAGGTCTTCTGCGGTTTAGTCAACTATAGGGTCACTATTTGGTGTTTCTGGCCCAATTGTGAGCAATATGTCCTAGAAGTTTCGCCATTTGGAAAATTCCTACTTCACCGATTACCCTGCTGGACTGACACACATGCATCACCATACTAGACCTTGATCTGTCGATGGATGCCAGTAGGTTTCATCCTTTCACTAATCAAACAACGGATAACAGAGCTCTGCTACTCTTTGGTGCATGCCAAAAGTGCGGGGGGGGGGGGGGGGGATCTTTAAATATTTTTTGTGACGTTACTGTATTTATTGTGTCCGTAGCATACGACTATAAATCAGTCAAACAATCAAGTGCCGTCTCCACATTGAAGGTTAGCTGTAACTGATTCGCCGGCGGCTTTCTTTCGCTCTTGACGTACACTCTCTCAGACTACTGTTCTTCCGTCGATTTACGTTATCCTCCCATTTCTATCGCTGTCTGCCTCTTGATTGCATATATTCAACTTCTCCATCCAGTATGGCTTTTATCAGATATATATCGTAAATCGCAGCGTATAGGTAGAGTTTTTTTTCAAAAGCCCTAAACAATCTTTCATAAACTAGGGTTGGAATCAAATGGCGTGTTAGACATTCAAATATTTATCGACTAGTAATAAACTAGTGGGGAAATAACTCCTAGCATGTGCTAAACACCACATATATCCCACAAAAACGTGTTTTTGATTGACATTTTTAGCAAATTTACAGTAGTAGTAATAGTAGTAGTAGTAGTGGTAGTAGTAGTAGTAGTAGTAGTAGTAGTAGTAGTAGTAGTAGTAGTAGTAGTATTAGTAGTAGTAGTAGTAGAAGTAGTAGTAGTATTAGTAGTAGTAGAAATAGTAGTAGTAGTAGTAATAGCAGTAGTAGTAGTAGTAGTAGTATTAGTAGCATTAGTAGTAGTAGTAGTAGTAGTAGTAGTAGTAGTAGTAGTAGTAGTAGTAGTAGTAGTAGTAGTAGTAGTTGTTGTAGTTGTAGTAGTAGTAGTAGTAGTAGTAGTAGTAGTAGTAGTAGTAGTAGTAGTAGTAGTAGTAGTAGCAGCAGCAGCAGCAGTAGTAGTAGTAGTAGTAGTAGTAGTAGTAGTAGTAGTAGTAGTAGTAGTAGTAGTAGTAGTAGTAGTAGTAGTAGTAGTAGTTGTAGTAACAGTCATTATAATCTGCACAGTACTAACCAGGCGGCCCTAAATCCTTAGACTGAAGTCCCCCACCCCTTTCCCCGTTTACCCCGCCCTAAAAAGTGGTAAAGCAGACAGTAGAAGTAGCAGCAAGAGCAGCAACAGTAATAGTAGCAGCAGCAGCAACAGTAGAAGTAGTAGCAGCAGCAGCAACAGTAGAAGTAGTAGCAGCAGCAGCAACAGTAAAAGTAGTAGCAGCAGCAGTAGTATAAAATAATACCAAATTAGCATACATTTAGTATTCTGTTAATACTAAAACCATATGTCAGCGATAGGGGTGTCGACCCAGTCAGCTCCCATCGTCATTTAGCTCTTGCTGCCCAAAACTATGCTGAGTGAAACTTGTTACATTGATCGATATTCGTTCCGTGATGTATGGTCTTTGTGAAATCTAAACCAGACGCACGCACTAAAGCACGCATGCACACGCGTGCGCGAGCACACACACACATACATACATACATACATACATACATACATACATACATACATACATACATACATACATACATACATACATACATACATACATACATACATACATACATACATACATACATACATACATACATACATACATACATACATACATACATACATACATACATACATACATACATACATACATACATACATACATACATACATACATACATACATACATACATACCATACATACATACATACATACATACATACATACATACATACATACATACATACATACATACATACATACATACATACATACATACATACATACATACATACATACATACATACATACATACATACATACATACATACATACATACATACATACATACATACATACATACATACATACATACATACATACATACATACATACATACATACATACATACATACATACATACATACATACATACATACATACATACATACATACATACATACATACATACATACATACATACATACATACATACATACATACATACATACATACATACATACATACATACATACATACATACATACATACATACATACATACATACATACATACATACATACACATACATACATACATACATACATACATACATACATACATACATACATACATACATACATACATACATACATACATACATACATACATACATACATACATACATACATACATACATACATACATACATACATACATACATACATACATACATACATACATACATACATACATACATACATACATACATACATACATACATACATACATACATACATACATACATACATACATACATACATACATACATACATACATACATACATACATACATACATACATACATACATACATACATACATACATACATACATACATACATACATACATACATACATACATACATACAAACAAACATACATACATACATACATACATACATACATACATACATACATACATACATACTACATACATACATACATACATACATACATACATACATACATACATACATACATACATACATACATACATACATACATACATACATACATACATACATACATACATACATACATACATACATACATACATACATACATACATACATACATACATACATACATACATACATACATACATACATACATACATACATACATACATACATACATACATACATACATACATACATACATACATACATACATACATACATACATACATACATACATACATACATACATACATACATACATACATACATACATACATACATACATACATACATACATACATACATACATACATACATACATACATACATACATACATACATACATACATACATACATACATACATACATACATACATACATACATACATACATACATACATACATACATACATACATACATACATACATACATACTACATACATACATACATACATACATACATACATACATACATACATACATACATACATACATACATACATACATACATACATACATACATACATACATACATACATACATACATACATACATACATACATACATACATACATACATACATACATACATACATACATACATACATACATACATACATACATACATACATACATACATACATACATACATACATACATACATACATACATACATACATACATACATACATACATACATACATACATACATACATACATACATACATACATACATACATACATACATACATACATACATACATACATACATACATACATACATACATACATACATACATACATACATACATACATACATACATACATACATACATACATACATACATACATACATACATACATACATACATACATACATACATACATACATACATACATACATACATACATACATACATACATACATACATACATACATACATACATACATACATACATACATACATACATACATACATACATACATACATACATACATACATACATACATACATACATACATACATACATACATACATACATACATACATACATACATACATACATACATACATACATACATACATACATACATACATACATACATACATACATACATACATACATACATACATACATACATACATACATACATACATACATACATACATACATACATACATACATACATACATACATACATACATACATACATACATACATACATACATACATACATACATACATACATACATACATACATACATACATACATACATACATACATACATACATACATACATACATACATACATACATACATACATACATACATACATACATACATACATACATACATACATACATACATACATACATACATACATACATACATACATACATACATACTACATACATACATACATACATACATACATACATACATACATACATACATACATACATACATACATACATACACACAGTACACCACACACACATCGTCACCACACACACACACCGTCACCACACACCGTCACCACACACACACACACACACACTCACACAAATAGTTAGTAAAGATGATACCCTGAACTGACGCAAGTGTGTGAGTGTTAAAAACCGCATGCACGTGCACAGACAGATACTAATAAGCTTACCTCTAGTACAAGGAGGTCCAAACACGACATCAGGTCGCTGGTCGAGGAGATAGGTCACGAAATGCCCCAGTGCTGCCTTGGGATCGCAGGCCGAGTCCCTCCATGTGATACTAGAAATATGCAATGCTGTAGTTGATGGGTTAGGGAACACATGATACAGACCAAACGATTCAGTACGGCTGCTAAATAACATGTATTACGTGGAATTTTAATTGCTACAGTAGAAGGGCTATAGAACATAGCAATAAAGAAAACTTCCTGCGCCTTGAGGTGTACTAGACGTATAGGGCTACACCTGTATTTTATAGACCAATCAGCACTCGATGGATGATGTTGTCACCAACATGGCGGTCGCCGTTACTTCCCATGACTATACCTGGTGCCCATGTAAGGCTGGCTCGATCTGGGAGCCGAGGTTATTTTTGAGAGAAACAAATTCGGTTCTGTCAAGACCCGAACCCGCGACCTTTCGACCCGCAGGCGAAAGTCTAACCGCTACATCACGGTGGCTCCCTTATAGAACATGTGGGACAGGAAATATACAATACTGTAGTAAAAGGATTATAGAACACGTCATATATGAATTAGTTAATGCTTTAGTGCAATAGTTAAACGACACGGATACAGAAAATACAGATGAGTTAAGAAATGATATCGTAGCTCAGTCCCCATCTTCAGCAGCAAGGGCAAAGTATCCCTTCCCTTGTTAGCAGTAACAGTTTCATTGTTTGTCTGCCTCGCCTTTCCCATGAGTGTTGGATTTTGGCCAGCACTCGTGATCACTTCTGGATGAACCATTCTGTTCAGATCGTTGTGATCTGTTTGTGATTCCATACTGTTCACTCGCTCCCAAACAGCCTATAGACATCTAGCTTGTCATGTGTCTATTTACCATTAGATAGTGCAGAACAAATCAGCATATTTGCTTGTTGGTTTCACATCACACATTTATCGTTTGAGAATATCTGAACAGCGGTAACTACCAGGGATGTCTGAGCCGGTACTCACCAATCTGCACGGAGCAGACCTTTCTGAATATGCTCTGTGAATTATTTGCAACGCAACATATGTGGGCGGCTAGTTCTCAATTCAGTGGAAAGCTGTAGTGACTGCCTCCTCTCAATTTTCAGTCTAGGTGTTGTGGTATCATATGCCAGCATTAAGCGAGGTCTATTCACCTTTGCCCAGAACCCCCATGCACTTCTTCTGCCTCTAAACACAGCGCCATCTGTATCAAGTGTAGATAATCACATCACCTTGGGGGAAGTGTCATGAATCAACTGCTGAACTTTGGATCCTGCATAACTGATACAGGAAGTATACAGTGATGTTGTACAATGGTTAAACAACTCGCAACACTGGAAATATACTATGCTATAGTAAAAGGTATGAACAACGCTCAATACTGAACTGAAAATATATAATGCAACAATAACCTTCCGCCTTTTAACAGCTGGTGAACGCGAAGTAGGAGAAGAAAAATAAGAAGACGAAGAAGATGAAGAAGAAAAAGATAATGATACGGTAGAAGGGGTTAAACAACGCATTATATAGGAAACGCACGACTCTCCAGTAGAAGGTAGGTCAGGCGACACTATAGAAGTAGCAGGGACGTGTGTCACTGCAGTTCGTATGAAGTCAAAGACAATCAAGATCTGTTCTTTATCAGAGTCAATGCTGACGTGGCAGTAGCATAGTGGATAGAACATTAACAGCAAACCTAGTGTTCATAGCTGGAATCCAAGTGAGGCAGGTTTTAAATTGTTGTGGGCTGTGAGGTCCAGATTATCTAAAAGTCGGTACAATGAAGCGCTTTTAAAAAGTAAAAAAAAAAAAAAAAAACACCCAGGATATTGACCACATCATATATCGAATGCCCATTGATCTACATAAATATGAAACTGGCATCAAATGCTAAATAACCCTAGACAGGATTCCTAGGGCGGTACTACAGCATTTCTTATAGTATGCGGTTTCTGCGCCTATTGATCTATACAAGTATGAAGATAGCACCTTATGCCATAAGCCACCAGAGTTGTGTAAAAGGATCCCTGGGGGCGGTACTACAGGATACATTACTGTTGGTCTCACACACATCATACATTTAGACATCCACACACGCACATATACACACACGCACGCACGCACAAGCGCGCGCGCACACACACACACACACACACACACGTGTCCACAAACAACGCACACACAAAAAAAAACATTACAGAGAGCAGCTATGCATGGTTGAGAATCTCAGTTTCCCCCCCCCCCCCCTCAACCCCTCCCCCATCAACCCACTGGAAGGGGCGAGGGTCACTAACCGGGGCGTCAAGGAGCTTAAACTCCCGGGATCTAGTTCTCAAACACACGCTCAATCGAGCGCGTATACACGTACACACGTGCGCGCGTAGATACGGAAATAAGTAAGCAAGCATGCGGATATAAGTTAAAGAGCTGTTTGGCTTGCGCTCTGGGGATCGTCACCTGAGCTACGGAGATCGTGCTTTCTTGGCAGGCGGCAAGCTGTTCTGCGGAGAGAGAACTGAGCTATATGGGATAAAACGTGGTGAAGCGAAGTCAAGCCTCTTAACTTAAACATTTAAGCTTTCGACTTTAACATTTAAGCTCTCGAATGTAACTTTTAAGCTCCAGAGATTTGTCATTGCTTAAGTGCGAAAAGTCGTACGTCGAAATCTAGTAAGCATAGGTGCAACTGTAATTTTCTCTAGGGTTGATGGACAATGAATTTGTCATCCTTTGTTCTTTTGATTAACCACATATTGATCTTTCCGCCATTAATCTCCGCCAACATGTTTAACCAATCAGCGTCCAGGTTGAAATCTTGTCCTGCTGGCTGGCGATTATCATAGCAACTCTGTCACGTGTCTCCTGCAGCCCCGCCCCGTGTCAACTGTGAAAGATTCCCTGGAATTAACTCTGTTGCCCTGTCAAATCATTTACTAACCTTTATATGATTCAGTTAAACCTGTGGTTGTCAACTTGTGTCACGTGCCCACCCCTCCGGCGTAAATATTTGGTTTATACCCCCTCCCTTTGTTCCCCGTTCACACGGACTCGAACCTAGTACATCTGGGCCTACAGGCACATATATAAACACATATTGATCTTTACGCCATTAATCTCCGCCAACATGTTTAACCAATGCGCTATAAAAAAAAACAGTTGCGGAAATAATGATTCAATAAATATACAGTAGATATAAAAATGAGCTTAGAAACATAAAGCAGGTGGCAATGAACCGCCAGACATGGACAACCCAGACCTCTGCCCTATGCGCCACCACCGGTTCAAGAGGAAAGACTAACTAGCCCGTAGAAGGGGAGGGGAGGTACCACCACAGTAGCATGTGCACCCCAGGCAGACTTAACATTAGTGTTTCATGTACACATAGAAGTGCTCACTCTTTCCCCTTGCCTTCCCTGTTTTCTTCTGGTTAGTATTCATTTCCGGTTTTCACACGTGCCTCAGAGTTTCAACTGGCCAGAAAGACCGAGGGATTGTTCTCGGGGAGACCTCAGTTAAATGATTTGGTGTGTTCTTTTATGTAATCGTAACGTAATTTTTTTCATGTTCTGACTTTGCTATAAGAGAAAAGAGGCAAACATCTTTCGTTGTTTTAGTTTATATCTTTTTACTTGAGTTTAGCAGAGAACCAACATCACTGCACAAAGGACGTACCCATTAACGCTCCACTCACGTCTGCACCAGCAATCGCAGATATCTAGTGACAATGACACATGTAGTAGTCTGATCTTGATTTGGTTTGAAGTTTAGACGACGGGTCAAAATAATGGCACAAGGGTAGTAACCGATAAGTGCTCTGTTCTATTTCTGACTTAAGCCTGAGTCTGAAGAATCTCAGCGCAGTGCACAAATTCCGAAGCACCGACAAGGATGCTAAGATAATTTGGGTAGATTTTTAACTCCAAATATTTCCAGGGGAGCGACTTTAGGCTATTTTTCTCGATTTTAAACTCCCAAGGAAATCTTTTATGTGCGCACCAATACACACGGGCGTCTGATCTTAGTACCCAGAGACCAGGGAATATTACTAGATGTCCACATGAAAAAGTCACAGCCTTCAGCAGGAGTTGAACCCGGGAACTCGAGCACTCGAGGCGGACGCAATGCCTCGAAATCACAATTTTTGATTGTTGGTTGGATGCCCTGGTCACTCCCTGCTGCAGTGTGCTCTTCAGACCGCCAAGGTATGTCTTACGTTCACAAATCCTCCCGTTGCTAACAAGGTATGTCTTACGTTCACAAATCCTCCCGTTGCTAACAAGGTATGTCTTACGTTCACAGATCCTCCCGTTGCTAACAAGGTATGTCTTACATTCACAAATCCTCCCGTTGCTAACAAGGTATGTCTTACGTTCACAAATCCTCCAGTTGCTAACAAGGTATGTCTTACGTTCACACATCCTCCCGTTGCTAACAAGGTATGTCTTACGTTCACACATCCTCCCGTTGCTAACAAGGTATGTCTTACGTTCACACATCCTGCCGTTGCTAACAAGGTATGTCTTACGTTCACACATCCTTCCGTTGCTAACAAGGTATGTCTTACGTTCACACATCCTCCCGTTGCTAACAAGGTATGTCTTACGTTCACAAATCCTCCCGTTGCTAACAAGGTATGTTTTACGTTCACAAATCCTCCCGTTGCTAACAAGGTATGTCTTACGTTCACAAATCCTCCCGTTGCTAACAAGGTATGTCTTACGTTCACAAATCCTCCCGTTGCTAACAAGGTATGTCTTACGTTCACACATCCTCCCGTTGCTAACAAGGTATGTCTTACGTTCACACATCCTCCCGTTGCTAACAAGGTATGTCTTACGTTCACAAATCCTCCCGTTGCTAACAAGGTATGTTTTACGTTCACAAATCCTCCCGTTGCTAACAAGTATGTTTTTACGTTCACAAATCCTCCCGTTGCTAACAAGGTATGTCTTACGTTCACAAATCATCCCGTTGCTAACAAGGTATGTCTTACGTTCACAAATCCTCCCGTTGCTAACAAGGTATGTCTTACGTTCACACATCCTCCCGTTGCTAACAAGGTATGTCTTACGTTCCACAATCCTCCCCGTTGCTAACAAGGTATGTCTTACGTTCAACAAATCTCCCGTTGCTAACAAGGTATGTCTTACGTTCACACATCCTCCCGTTGCTAACAAAATATGTCTTACGTTCACAAATCCTCCCGTTGCTAACAAGGTATGTCTTACGTTCACAAATCCTCCCGTTGCTAACAAGGTATGTCTTACGTTCACAAATCCTCCCGTTGCTAACATCGTTTTTTTTAGTCTTCCTATTAACTTAGTGTGCCAAACCATGACTGAGTTTTCTTTCTCAAATTTCTGATCTATCAACTCTCTCTCTCTCTCTCTCTCTCTCTCTCTCTCTCTCTCTCTCTCTCTCTCTCTCTCTATCTCTCTCTTCTGATACCGGCAGCTGCTACCTACAGATCTACTATAACATTATGAGATTAGGAATCTCAAGTTGGAAGGAAGAGCCACAAGACACTCCCAGGATCTCTAAAGAAGATTTGGCCTCACCCAAAACTTGGGGAACCCCTGAATCCACGGGGAAGTCCAGAATTATAGGGGTGTTCCGGTTTGAATGAAAACCGACTGACTATAATCCTAACCCTAACATCCGAAAACCGACAGACTATAATCCTAGCCCTATCATCCAGAAACCGACGGACTATATTCCTAACCCTAACATCCGGAAACCCACTGACTATATTCCTAACCCTAACATCCCTAAAAATCCCTAGTGTTTTGGGTGATCTAAAATGAAAGTATCAAAGTTATAATTAGGGCACCCGTAAAAGCTACACGATTCTGGTATGACTTGCAGTCCTCAGTGGGCAAGGTCTACGTTTGTGATGCTGTCTGTGTCAACGTTCGATGTTACAACTCTGATGAATGAAATAATTTTATTTGACTATTTGATTGCTGTCTAAGAATCCTATACTTCTCATTTTTTTTACCTCGCTGAAATCAGGTTGTAGCCCAGTGTCGTAGTTTTCTGTATTTGCATTCTGCTTCTCTAGAGATATGGCTTGTGGATTTGCTTTTTTTTTTTTTTAAATACATGTATTAGCCACACAATGTATCCGTCTTTCTTGTTCTTCCCCTCGCCTTCCTCTCAGACGTTCTTATGTAAAGTTTCATACGCAGGGGGGCCGCGTTAGCGCGGTCGACAAGAGGCTCGCTTTCAAATCCAGCTGCGACTCCCTGCAGCCCACGGTGGGTGTTCGAAACCGGGCGGCACCCGGGGTTCACCCAGCCTCTAGGAAATGGGTACCAGTGATACTCTGGGTAACTGGAGGAATGTCGCTGTAGCTACAGAGTTACGTGCGAACGGCGACACAGGCGGACAATTCTTATCAGCTGTCCGTACTGGTGGCAGAGCACTAATCGTTTATAACCGTGTGCAATGACGCTGGTTCACATCTCCCGACTTTACCTTTACCTTTAATATGCAGTTTGGTCTGGCCTCATTTTCACTAGATTTGACGACCCAGGCGCGCCGTCACGAAGTTAACACGGGGGGGGGGGGGGGTTTGAACAGGGTTTAACAATTTTGGGATCGGGGGGGGGGGGGTTACACCTCCAACGCCCCCCCCCCCCCCCCTTAATCCACAGAAACTGAAGGAAAATTTGGAGAAAGAAGGAAACTCAGCCACGCCCTCCTCACCACCGGGCAAAAACTGTAATTCAGACACGGTCCTATTCCAACTTTCTCTCTCATGCTGCTATATGTAACACTGCCCTCATTGTGTTCTCAGTGATCCTACGGAGATAATGCATTTCACACGCATAGTTCGTTCAACATCTCATGAACACACTTGCAAGCCGTTTTCTCGAAAACTGCCTTTTAGATCGCACTTTTTGTTTTGTTTTTTTGCACACAGCCTTAGAATATCCATGACGCAAAAATAATGGTATTCTTTAGTCCATGGATGCTAAGGATGCTGAATATCCCCAACTTCTTTTGATCTTTGCGACCCGTTGTAAATAAATGGAGTGAACTTAGATTTTACAGTAAAAATCTGAATTTCCGGTTCTATTTTTTGTCAGAGGCGTGTATTCATAATACTTTGATAAGTGAAGTAAATCTTGTTGTTGTCATTTATATTCAACTAAGCCGAGTTAAGGTGAGACAATAAAGACATCACAGCACTCGGAACATTCCCGTATGCGCTCTGTCCCCATCTTCAGTAGTCAGCGCAGAGATCCAATGATAATGGTACTGGACGCAGTCTGATTATATGACAATATTGCCATTCCTCTGAGTGTAATGTGCGGGCAGACCCTCTGTTCACACCCAGATGTGTCATTCTCTCCAGGCAAAGATAATCTATTTTTTTCTTCTAAGTTCATTAGTTGTTCTTAAATGGCCTTGACTACATCCGCCATGTCATGTATCAACTCACCACCCAGTGGTGCAGATCCAGTCAGTCTGTCTGATTTGTTCCATTCTAAATATGCCTACAATATGCAACAGTTAGTATTCCTCTTCAGTCAACATTAGACCCCACGGTGTATCTTAACTGCACAGCAAACTGTATCATGGTTGACACATTTGGATATGAAGATGTATTTGTGACAATTGTAGATGTACCAAACGGGTTGATGATATTCAACCACTCATCGAAAAAATGGTTTTAATCCTTCCGAACCTGACGATCCCAAAAGGTTGATAATTGTTACTGGCTGAACAAATTGTAATCCATATTGGTGCCAGTACTCATCTTCCTCTCCGAGCACATGTTTAAGACATTTTTCCCCAGAAGTAAATGTCTATTTTTGAGAAGGACTTTTTGAAATGTCAATACTGCATTGTGATTTCAATGTTAATTTCAGTTTCGTAGAGTAACAAGTTGATTTGTCTCTAACATTTTTAAGATCTCAGGTCTAATGACATCTACATCAAAGTCGTCAACCTTCCTTTTCCTTCCTTGCTTGGCATGAGTGTACTCTTTATCCAGTCTAATCCAACAGTTAAATGATGCTCTATCCAGACCAAGCTTGAATCATTTGCGTTTCTCTGGGTCATGAGTATCACAATATAAATGACCCATCTTATATTTCCGGCGGAAGTGCTGGTAAAGTAAAACGATAACCTTCTGCATAGTTTTAAATTTGCATCTCAAATTTCTTTTGAACTTGATGTCTATGTCAGCTTTTATAAGCTAGCCATATGACACAATAAATCAACACCAATTTGTGGATGCATCTTTGACTAAACAACCTTGACTGACGTCTTATTTTGGCTTCAGGTCATCAATAATGCGACTTCGCTCGAGAAAATCATAAAATTGGGTAGGTTTCCTTCGACCTCCTGTTAAAACAGTAATAGTGTGCTTTACTTCCTAAAACTAATGTGAGTAAACTTTCTAAAAGTCTTCTAAGATGGTTTCAAAGTAAAAATATATATCGTAAAAAAGAAAAAAGACTACTTATGATATTCTTTGTTACTGAAAAAGAAAAAAAAAAAGTATTTCCTCTACGTCATGGATATTCCAAGGCAGTATGCAAAAAAATCGTTGCGATGAAACTGGCAGATTTCGAGAAAATGCCTTGCATGCGTGTTTTTCTATTGTTGAACGAACTATAATTATTTTCTGCCTAAGTATACTATTCATTGTCCGTGTTGGCACTGATAACCTAAACTAGCAATGAAGTAGAAATGAAGATGCTATCCATGGCTTGCTGTTTTGTTGGAAGGGAAACATTTGCCGGTCATGGCTGTGGGGCTTATCGTATGCGATGTACAGGGGACTAAAAAAACTGGCAAAATTACTAGCACTTCTTATATAAGACGCTTCAGTTGTGCAGCGGCCAGACGTTCGCCTGCTGGGTTAAAGGTCTAGGATTCAAATCCAAATCAAAACGGTGTAAAAAAACAAAACAAAACTGGCAATGGTTTTCAGGTTAACGCAACCTAAAACGGGCACTGGGCGATTTCCTGCAAAGCAAAGGCGATCGGTTTCATATTGAGAGCATTACAAATCAAGTGGCCAGTGGTCTGTAAAAATACAGTTTTAACAGTCTAACGCTATATCGCCGATGCACCAACGACATAACACGGGCTATTTACTACTATTGCTATGCCATTTGTCGCCGACAAGAAAACTTCTGATGACACAATACAGGCTCACCTCGTTTCGCTTACTATGTAAGCATCGCCGCCAACATGCTGCGGTAAAAACATGTCAATAAAAGTATTAGTAGCACATGTTCATCCCAAGGTCAAAGAGCACGATGGTGCTCACAGGCCCATAAAGTAACACATAACCACCCAAAGGAAAGCCCATACAAACACACATAAGACAAACATTTTACTACACATCTATAGCCCTATTTCCTCGATACATTAACCGTACGGAAAGTATCCTTTCATTCTTCCTTCCTGTCACACCTTTTGCCAAATTGATTTCTCTAATTAATTCTACATTTCATCTCAAATGACCAGTTATCTCCAATTAATTCCACATTCCATCTCAAATGACCAGTTCTCTGTTGCCCTCTGCCAGATTCCTCCCTAGGCGTTTCTGAGTGTGACATTTGACATTTGCTATCTGTAGGGGAGCCAGTTTACATCCTCGAAGAATTGAAAATCAGCAACGTTAAAATTGTCTGTCGTTTCATATTATCGTTTAAGACTTCAGCGCTGCTGTTTCTTGTCCCTGTGTTAGTAATATTGGTTCTCCCCCTTCTCTTCCTTCTCCCCCTTCTCTTCCACCTCCCTCTACTTTCTCCTCTGATAGCTGTTTCAGTGAGTTCTAAATGAGAGAGAACTCTGCCAACATTTATATTGTTTAACAGAACGAGGGTTATAATGCCCAAGATACGCTCACTACTACTATAGAGCGTTTCAAAAGTTGTGACTTCAAACTGTAACAAAAACTCATGTTCTGATCAAAACGCTTTTTCGCACGTGACCCTTTATTTCCAAATTCCTTACGATTTTATAATTTGTACATATACATGTGCTGTTATTTTTTTAAAGCGGCGAATTCCTTTGATGAATGTTTGACTATTAATTTGTGCACTCCTACCAACAAAAAAAAAAAAAAATAGATTGTAAACTGTAAAAGCGTGGAGATTGTTTAGAAATTAGTTCACTTATGCAGCGAAGTGTGGTGATTATTTTGATTGCCTATCCCGCATACAAGAAACAATTATGTTCATATATCAATAGCAGGCTAATGGCCGGAGATGACCATCTGAGAGTGAAAGGCCTATAAAAGACGTGAATGTTGGCGTTTTGAAAAGTTCTCGTACTTGGTTAACTGTTAACATGCAGAATCGGTGTCTGTTTTTTCATACATCACAAATAAAGCAAAATTACACCTACATGTTTGTTTGCATTAAAAAAAATGTTTTTACAAGGACATGATTATTAACAGGGTGCTACAATTTACACTGAAAGGATACCAAATTAGTTTTTTTTTTAAAAGCTTGGCACAGCTTCTGGATCGGACTGTCGGTTCTGAAATTGCCCTTGACACAGCCTTAATGTCAAAGGCCGTGGTGCGTCAATGAGCTTAACGGTTATTGGACACAGGAAAGAAAATGTAGTTCAGAACAATTAGAAAATCAAGACTAAATGGGGTAATGGGGCTGTTGTGAGTGACCTAGAAATGGTGTCAGAATAAAAACTTTTTAAGAGGAGTGGACTAGACATCTCGCTTCAAGGAAAGATTGAGCAAAGCCATCATTCTTCCAGGCTTGTTTCATCATCATCATCACTATCGCTTGTGTGCCGTTAGACGTCACATAGGGCTGGTATTCGATTCCTCCACCCCACTCTACTGCATGCAACTTTCTCGATTTCTGACTTGGAGTTCAGTACCTCTTTTTTCCCCTCTAGACTATTTGTTTCCCATTTCTGTGCCTCTTTTATCCTTCTTTGCTCATTTCATCTCAAAGTGTGCCCAGTATATCTCCACCTTCATTGTCTTATTGCAGTCATAGTTATTTGTCCAGACTTGTCTTTGATCCTTTCACTCTTTTTGAATTCATCCCATTTTGTTCATGATTTTTTTGGGGAGACATTTATTTTGAAATGCAGTTAACTTCCGTTCCGTATCTTTGGTGGTTGTCCAATTTTTTTTAGAACTGAAATAACGTTAAAACTAAAGATTCGTAGTCTGGTCTTGAAGCTGTATAACTGGGACCTCCGTATTTCGTTACCGCTTTTAAAGGCAGTTGTTGCTTTGCCAGTGCGTAGCATCATTTGATTCGTTGTATTTTCTTGAAAATCAAAATTGCTACCAGGTGAAATGCTACGTTACTTTTACTGTTTTTTTTTCTCTCTAGCATGATATCTACATGATCTGTTGTTGGTATCTTTATTATATTTGTTTTCTTTATCACTTATTTGTAGTCCTTTTTTTTGGTGCTGTAGATGACAAATTGTCTATTCTCTACCCAATCAATGCCAGTATTTCATCTGCAACATTGTTTCATTACCCAATCAATGCCAGTATTTCATCTGCAACATTGTTACATTACCCAATCAATGCCAGTATTGCATCTACAACATTGTTTCATTACCCAATCAATGCCAGTATTGCATCTACAACATTGTTACATTACTCAATCAATGCCAGTATTGCATCTAAAACATTGTTACATTACCCAATCAATGCCAGTATTGCATCTACAACTGCACAGGCTGAACGATCGTATAAATTTCTGATAATGCGTAATATTTAAGCTGGCATGCTGTAATATTCTGTAATTTCCCATAGCGGAATTCTTCGTAAGCTGTCAAACGGCTTCTTGAAATCAATCAAATTCAGGAATACATGTTGTTGCTTCTTAGTGTGCTCTTCTAGAGTAAGTCTGAACGTAAATATTTGATCCAGACCAGTTCTTCCAGTTCGTTAACCAGCTTGTCCTTATTTCATGATTGTATGAATTGCCTCTGTAACTCAGACAGACAGACAGACAGACAGACAGACAGACAGACAGACAGACAGACAGACAGACAGACAGACAGACAGACAGACAGACAGACAGACAGACAGACAGACAGACAGACAGACAGACAGACAGACAGACAGACAGACAGACAGACAGACAGACAGACAGACAGACAGACAGACAGACAGACAGACAGACAGACAGACAGACAGACAGACAGACAGACAGACAGACAGACAGACAGACAGACAGACAGACAGACAGACAGACAGACAGACAGACAGACAGACAGACAGACAGACAGACAGACAGACAGACAGACAGACAGACAGACAATGAATTAATTACACTGATTTTATTATGACCAGGACAAAAATGCCATCTGGGAAGCAAAATATGAAATCCAAAGAGGCAACCTTTATCTATGACCTGGCAATTTTTCATCGACCCCGATAAGCAGACAACAAACAATCCGCTATTTTACCGAGTTGGTTAGAAGAGCATTGCTAGGTTATCAGCATGGAGCAAAAAAATCTTACATGAAATTATGTTCTTGGGGATAATTGTTTTTATCTCGTGCACAGATTTTCAGCTGGTATTCACGATTCAAAAGTGGTGTGGAAATGATTACTAATGCAACTAGACATGGACGCCCATTTTATGTTCGTAATGAGGAACTCATTGTAAAAATCAGAGAACCGATACAAGAAGATCATTGTTTTACTGTGATAATGAATTGCCGATGAATTTGGTGTTAACAGAGAGACCATTCATGAAATTTTAGTGGAAATTTTGGGCAAGAAAAAAAAGTTGCTGCCGGTTTGTTACACATTCGTTGTCTGATGACCCAAAACAAAAGCAAAACATGTCACACACACACACACAAACATGTCTTAAATTTGATTGTTACAGAGGATGAAACGTGGATTTTCCGCTATGATCCCACAACTAAACGCCAAAGTGCTCAGTGGAAGTCATCTTCATCACCAAAAGGAAAAATTCGTCTTCAGAAGTCAAAAATGAAGACAATATTGGTGTGCTTCTACGACAGTAAAGGAGTTGTTCACAAAGAATCTATTTCAGGGGGACAGACTGTCACAGCCAAAGTTTATTTAAGTAGTTTGAAACTTCTATTGAAAAGGATTCCCCGAGTCCGACCCGAGTACTCGATACCTGGCAGTTTGTTTCTTTTTCATGACAATGCACCGGCTCACCGGGCGGTAGTTGTACAGGATATTTTTGGCCAAAAACAAGTGTGTGTTCTCAACCACCCACCCTACTCCCCAGATTTGTCTCGCTGTGACTATTTTCTATTCCCAAAATTAAAGTTACAATTGAAAGGACGCTTCTTTGACGATATTGATGACATCCAAAGGGCCGTTACATCGACTTTAAGGGCCATAACCAGAGAAGAAATATACAGGTTGTTGCAGTGTTAATTCGCGAGACTCACTGTATCGATGCACAAGGAACTTACTTTGAATAAAATACAGGTGATATCTTCAAGCGATAATAATTTAAAAAAAAAATTTATTTAGTCTTTATACCCTGTACATGCATACATACACAGTCAGATAAGGTAACCAGGCTAAGGAAAGGACAAACATACAGAGAGACAGACATTTATACAAAAAGATCGAGAGACAGACAGACATTTATACAAAAAGAAAGACCGACAATCAACGAGAAAGACTGCTAAGCGAAAAGAAAGAAGGGGCTGGCTGGTGGTGGATCAGTCGGTTAGCTAGATTGACAGACAGAGACAGACGTCGTCTCAATAATAGTCTTTCTCGACTGCATATTTTCACCTTTATGAACTGGAGACATAAAAAGCTAAGAGATGAGCAGGCAGGTTTTCGGTCAAACAGATCCTGTACTGACCAGATAGCCACATTACGTATTATAATAGAGCAAAGCACTGAACTGAACTCACCACTTTACATTGGATTTATAGACTATGAAAAAGCCTTTGACAGCATTGACAGGGAATCTCTCTGGAAATTGATGGGGCACTATGGAATCCCATAGAAATTTATTAACTTAGTAAAGGCAACATGTAAAGACATGAAATGTCAAGTTCTTCATGAGGGAAAACTAACAGATACATTTTAAATAAAAACAGGTGTGCGACAGGGATGTCTTTTGTCGCCTCTCTTATTTTTACTGGCTATAGACTTGATTATGACAACAGTAACTGCTAACACCAAGAATGGAATTCAGTGGACCCCTACAAAACAGCTTGATGATCTGGACTTCGCTGAAGATATTTCTCTTCTGTCCCATTTACGAAATCAGATGCAAGATAAATTACATATACTAGATGTGAGATCACAGCAGCTTGGTCTGAAAATCCATAAAGGAAAGACAAAGATAATGAGAATAAATCAGGCAAATAGTAATGTGGTTTCCCTTAATGGCACCCCACTCCAAGAGGTGGAGTCGTACACCTATTTGGGCAGTAATGTAGATAAAGATGGGGGAACTGATAGAGATATTAAAATAAGAATACAAAAGGCAAGAGAAGCTATGATAGCACTAGGGAATTTGTGGAGGTCAAAACAAATTAAAAGAAATATTAAACTAAAAATTTTTAATTCTAATGTCAAAATCAGTGCTTTTGTATGGGGCGGAAACATGGAGAACAACTAAGGCATTTACTAATAAACTACAGACATTCATTAACTGGTCCCTGCGCAGAATAGAAGGAAATAAATGGTATGATAGAATACCTAATGTAGAGCTTTGGGGGAGAACTAAACAGGCTCCAGTGGACCAAGAGGTGAGGAAAAGACGCTGGCCTTGGATAGGACACACACTGAGAAAACAGGAGAACAGCATAACTAGAGTGTCTTTGCATTAGAACCCACAGGGGCGTAGGAATAAAGGAAGGCCAACAAACACAAGGAAAAGAGAGCTGGAGAATAAAGTTAGAAAGATGGGGAGGACTAGGGGAGAGTTCCATGCAATGGCGAAAGATAGAACGACTTGGCGTGAGTTGGTTGAGGGCCTATGCTCCACTGGGGTATAGAAAGGCAGAAGAAGAAGAAGAACACAGGACGTGAACCAACGCACATCAGGCCTCGTGTAGACGATTAGCCAGTTTTAGCAGCTAAAATATACAGTGAGATAAAGTAACCAGTCGAAAACCACTCATCATCTATTGTCTCCTACGACATGTTTAGCAGACTGCTGTGTTAACATCCTGCCCTTCCCCTGTGGTCCCGGCTAGAGCTTCGGTGTTTACCGTGAATTAGCATGTGATACTGACGGATGTCTCAGGGGCGGCGACTCTAAGAAAACATTGGAGAGGAGCAACAGTCCCTTTTCATAAATTTCAGAATGGGGTTGGTAGTGGGGTTTGAGGGAGGCAAGCCATGTTTGAGTGCATAGTGTTAATAATTAGACGAAAAGGGACTCTTTTCCACGCCTTCAGGCACATCGGGCACACAGTGATAGACCTATAATTTCTATACCAAACCTTTACTTTCCAGGACTTTACATTATCAACATGCTAAATTGTAAATGGAAGGGCGAAGTTAAGTGCTTAGCACCCCCCCCCCCCGTACCATTTCTATTTAAGTGTGTGGGGGCCTCAAGGCGCATGAGGCCCCCTCCCCCAGTATCCAGCGCCTTTGATGTCTGGCAGACGGAATAAAGCGACCTTGAGTTTGTGTGTTGGATGGTCGTAGCTATTATGCTTGCAGATCAGAGATGGTGCTGGTACGTCTGGGCGATGTAAATCGCTTTTAAAGGCAGTTGTTAGTCATTGCCAGGCGTGAGATGTGTCCCTGGAGTTTCACCCTTAACTTAGATTATGTGTCCCCTGTGTGATGTGGTTTATGTCTCTGTCTTGATGTCTCCCTGTCTCTCCTATACTCTCTCTCTCTCTCTCTCTCTCTCTCTCCCTCTCTCTCTCTCTCTCTCTCTCTCTCTCTCTCTCTGTATTTATCTTTTTACTTTCCGTCTCCTTCTATTTGTTAATTTTCTTTATTTCTTCTTTTTCTTAATCTGTTCTTTTCTTTCTCTCAGAGCCTGTCTCTCTCTGTCTGTCTACATGTTTGACCCTGTCCATCTGTCTCTCTGGTCGTATTTCTGTCTCTTGCTTCTTGTATCGAATTCAGTGTGTTAGAGTTGATATATCTGCCTGTTAGTGTTTGTCTCACTGCTTGTTTCGTTCTTTCATTGCCCTTTCTCACTCCACTCTAAATGTACGCTTTTATCTTTTTACATTTCTATGTCGTGCTAAAATCTTTAGACTATATTGTTGTTTCCAGTTGGCCTTATACTAGCTATCTTATCTCTATGGCTCTTCGTCTTGTTTATATCTCTCCCTCTCTCTCTCTCTCTCCCGCTCCCCTTTCCTCTCTTTCTCACAGTGCGTGTGCATCGTCTGTTTTCACTTGCAGTGACTCTCCGAAGGTTGTTAACAGAGAGCTGAATCTATGGCTGTCCCAGTATGCAGTGGCAAATTATAAACACAGGTCAGCAATAGATCGGCCAGTAAGCTAAACTTTAACGTCAATAGATTGGCCGGAAAGCACGGCTTGACACACAATATGTTTATTTCCTGTTCCAGTCTGTGTAGTCTGTCGCTGATCAGTTGTCCATGGTTTATGTCGCTGATCAGTTATCCAGGGTTATGTCGCTGATCAGTTATCCATGGTTTATGTCGTTGATCAGTTGTCCACGTTTATGTGGCTGATCAGTTGTCCAGGTTTATGTCGTTGATCAGTTGTCCAGGTTTATGTCGCTGATCAGTTGTCCAGGTTTATGTCGTTGATCAGTTGTCCAGATTTATGTCGTTGATCAGTTGTCCAGGTTTATGACTGGCCAGCACTCATCTAATTGCTATCATCTTACTAAATTAATTACTAACTGAGGAAACATTCTACGTGCGTACCCAGTTCATAGACGATCGTTCACAGGCTCTGTCAGATACGGTCACAAAACAGCAAACGTTAGACAGGTGTCTGTCTAGACAGGAACACATTGCCAGGTATTTATGGCACCGCAGGCTACATGGAAGGATTCAGTCTTCAGACATTCACTCTTTCTTGCTCTTCGCTCCAGCGCTAAACACAGGATGAGGTTCGATTGTTTCAGCACTTACTCATGTGTTCAGTTACCACAGCTTCACTTCTTTATGTTTCGTTTCTTTCTAAGCCACGCCTCTTTGCACTTTACCCCACTACGATAAAACACAAATAGTTACAGTAAAACTTGAATCATTACATCACTACTTCTTCTTCTTCTTCTTTTTCTTCTTCTTCTTCCTCTTCTTCTTCTTCTTTTTCTTCTTCTTCTTCCTCTTCTTCTTCTTCTTCTTCTTCTTCCTCTTCTTCTTCTTCTTTTTCTAAGTCTGTGACGTGGGCAGTTTAACCTGCACTAGCTTTTATATGAACAACCCTAAGCGAAATAATTGAGTTCATCAGCGGCAGACATATGCAATGTTGAAAGCATCATGGCAACACTGCAACAGGCCGGACGGATATCAGTTTCTTTAAAAACATCTTCATTGAGCTTGTCATCTATTTACTGCGTTCTGATAATTCTTCTACGAAAGATGATATCCGTATGTAGCTTTCCAATAATTGTTTACTAATCTGTTTAATGTCCATGACTCACTTCCCTACAACAACTTGACGCATTCAGGTTTACTGAGATGCCCTTGTTGTCGTTGTTCTGTAAGTTACAAGGGACAATGACGTGAAGAGACTGAAGAGACCGTACTTTCCTCGGAGAATGATTGGGCAACTTGCGCAAGGAATAAGATTTTAGCGAACTCACCACCACGACCGAATCCATCTGAGTCCAGAGAGTAGCCACTAGGATTTAATCGACTCCTACAAAGAAATCACACACAGGCACGCACCCACACGCACGCACCTGCACACACACACACAATGCACACCCACACACATACACACACACACAATGCACACCCAAACACATACACACTCTCACAAATGGAAACGCATATGTATATATATATATATATATATATATATATATATATATATATATATATATATATATATATATATACACTTGCATACACACACTGACATGCTCATCCGCACACACACTTACCCAGACATGTATCACATTCTCTTCATGCAGATGACCTAGCTGTGTGGTACACCTCTGAGTTCATTGGACCTGCCATATCAAATCTCCAGGAATGTGTGAATAGTGTCATAAACTGGGCTAACAAATGGGGCCTCGAAGTAAACAAGAACAAAACTGTAGCAACACTCTTCTCATTGTCTACAAAGGAGGAAAAGTTTACATAAAAATTCAACAATGATGCTGTTCCACGCTCCAATACTCCAACCTTCCTGGGAGTCAAGCTTGACCGTCGTCTAACATGGAAACATCACATACTAGAAACTAACAAAAAAGCTATGAGAAAACAAGGTATGATGACGAAATTGGCAGGCACCACTTGGGGAGCAGACAATTGTATCTTGAAGCAGGTATACACCGGCACAGTCAGACCAACTCTCGAATACGCATCATCGTCATGGATAACAGCAGCTCATTCCAATAAACAAGTACTAGACAAAACGCAAAATAGAAGTCTGTGTACAATTCTGGAAGGCATGACCAGAGATCGCTGAAGAAAAAGTAAACTTTATAACGGTAATGTAACACTGTACGTTTTGTCGGCTACTGAATGTAAAACGCCTACACGTAAATTACTTTCAGAACATATTTCCCTTGATGCTATCCCAAATTAGCTCACATCTGAACAGCTGTGTCCTCGATGGCATGCAGTGCATTGTTAGAACCCACGGGCGCCATCTTGGTCAGCTAAAAACGCAAATCTCCAATCGTGACCAGCTGGAGTATCTGAATAATTAACAGACAGACAGCCAATGTAATCACCCGATCCATCATTTGTATCACCAATAAGAAACCGTGTTACACTTTTATCGTCTGTAAAAAGGGATATACTCAACATGACCGTAGAAATAGTTTAACAGGTTAAAGTTGTCAAGTTTTTTTTTTTTTAAATCTCGAAAGGAAGGAAGGAATAGTCGTGATCTTCATCCCTCACAATACCAGCTAATGAAAGAATCCTTCTCGATTCTGACTTGGGAGACGTTTGGATTTTTAGCGTCATTCTAGACCCAACTTTCAGAGCAAACAGACGGCCAAACGCCTTTTCTGTAAACTGTCGGCCCAAAAATGCTAAGGTTGGTTCTGCCATGTCCTTAAAGGATACGCAACTAACATCTGAATCAACATGGGACCGTCTTCACGATAAAAGCTGGCTTGGACAGAGTTGCAGTCCTTTCCTGTCCTGATGCTGGATGTAGATTCTGAGACTAGTGTTCGCATATCTCTTGATATTATCCTCCCACATATATTTCACTGTCTACTTTTTCCCCTCCACAGTCTACACCCCCACAACCCTCTCCGCGTGTTGTTTTAAAAGAAGCGTTTTAATATGCAATTCGTATTTTATGTTTTATCTCACTCAAAAGCACATTTAATTATTAGTATCTCTAGAACCATCTTCCTTTTGATTTGCTTCCTTGTTATTGTTTTTTTAATCCATGTTATACATTTTATTTCGCATACTTACGTCCCCAGGAGCTCAGTTAAACTTTCTAACAGCTTGTTCATTGCCCAGATGTCTGCTACTTTCATTAGTCTAAGGCCCATTTCCGAGGTCATAGAGAATGATTTCGGGGATTTTCAACTGTTATTATAAACTATTTTATTAGGCATAAACGTGTGGTGTCTTAAAATGTTCGGGAAACTACAGTTGTGTGTGATCTTTTGTGACATTAAGGTTTAAAAGAGCGCTGAGAAAATATGGAACATTCAGCGCCGAGTGTCTTGGAGCTTGGAACTTGGAAACAGAAAACAAAAATGTCAAGCTTTGTCCTCTTTCAGCCGTCCGAAGGCCTGCTTTATTGGGGACGATTTCTTTGCTATCTGAATTTAGTTTCTTTCTTGCGGCGATTATTTCGCCAACGTTTGATTTTTTTAGCTGCTGCATCATGTCTGCGCGGTCAGGCTTGGCAGGCGGTTTAAGGTTTTTTGGGAGTGGATCTGGCAACCCTAAAAAGGACTGCCGTTTTCGCCAAGGGGCGGCCTGGAACGGGAATGGGCGGGGAGCGCCGAATGCCGCTGCTACCATTGCAACCGGAACCCTGGACACGGCTCAGTAAACACAACAGCTGACTGAATACCGTCTAGACCAGCGGATCTCAACCTGCGGGACAGACCGCTTTCTTGAAGTTAAACGACCATATCACAGGGTCGCCTAAGACCATCGTAAAACACATATTTATTGAAGTTAGGAAGAGAAATAATTGTCTGGGAGTTGCCACAACATGAGGAAGCTGTATTAAAGGGTCACGGAATTAGGAAGTACCAGAGCCACAGGTCTAGACATCGTCATAGTTTCAAATGGTGCCGATCTTAAAGTGGGCGCAGGTAAGTCTAAACACGAACTTTTGCTGACATTTTCTGAAGCAACACGCTTAAATCCATTATTTTATATCGACAGTTTACAATCCCGGTAATCATTCTCGGTGACCCTATATTTGTGACTGACAAATTTAATTTCTTCTGATCGATTGGATGAGTAAAATGTTACCCTCATAATGAAAAGATATGTGATCTGAGAGAAGAAGATCCCACTTTTTGGAGCAGAGAACATTTATTCCCCTGTTTAGTTTGTTGTTTCGTTTAGTTTTGTTTAGTCGTAGCTGGGATTTTTGTCAGAACGTTGGATAATGTGATTGTTTTTCGTTTCGTGAGATAGATACTGAAATTATGTGTAAACTGTAGGTTGCATGGGTTAGGATAATGGTTTTCATGTTCTATCTAAGCGGTGATTTTCAACCTGTTGCAGATGGCGCTGCGTAAATGTATGGCTTTACCCCCACTCCCCCTTTTAGAAAATGTGATTTAAAAAACTCGATTACAGAAAGAAAAATCCCCAAACAATTTGACAAGAACTTAGAGAAAAACATAAGACGAATCAAAGTGTTAAATAACACAAAAGCAACACCAACAACAACTAGCAGTTTAGTGTCTGAATATCTTGGGGTAAGCGCTCCCCTTTACCCTTCCATTCACAATTTAGCATGTTAATATTGTAAAATCCTGGAAAGTAGAGGCGGCTGGGTGACGTTGACCATATCACCCAATCACTATGCGCCCAATATGTCTAAAGGCGTGGGAAAGAGTCATTTCCCTCTAATTATTAATACTAAGCTGTCAAACATGGCTTAACTCCCTCAGACCCCACTACCAATCCCATTCTGAAATTTATATGAAGGGACTGTGACTCCCCTACTATGTTTTTGTTCGAGTCGCCGCCCCTGAGACATCCGTCAGTATCACTTGCTAATTCACTGAAAACGCCGAAGCGCTAGCCGGGACCACAGGGGAAGGGCAGATGTTAACACAGCAATCTACTAAACATGTCGTAGGAGACAATACCTTGTTGATATCTGCTAATTTTGGTCTGATTTCGGACAAAGCACAATGAAGATCACTCTCCACTTCAAGCTGGCAGCGCTGTTTTGTTTTCGTGATTGAATATTTCCTATGTGATTAAAATAAAATAAAGCACAATGTTTCTCGCATTTATAACGAAGTCCGTGGTTTAGGCATTGCGAGTCTGACTCGTAATTCCAACGTATCGCAATTGAAACCCACTGACTGCCTAGATTTTTATCATGGTATGGGGCGTCGCAATGTCGACCCAGCCTAAAATGAAAACCATAAGGCAATTGTTCTGGTGAAGTAAAGACGGCCGGCGTAATGATGAACACATTAACAACCTAATGCTGACTGGCCTGAATAAATATGGGTTCGTTTTCCTTAAGCCCGATGCGCCTTTACTTACCTAACTTTCCTGCTTATTGGCCATAGAGGCAGTAAAGTAAAGGACCCTTTTCCACGCCATCAGGCGTATAGGGCATAGAGGGCTTGACCTATATTTTATACACCAATCGGAACTTAGTGGGTGATCTAGCTAGCATCACGCCGGCCGCCTTTGCTTTCCATGACTATACCCGGTACCCGCTGAAATCTGCGTCCACCTGCAAGCCAAGGCCATTTTTTTAAAAGTCCGGCTCCGTCAGGACTGGAACCCACGACTTTCCGATCGCAAACGAGCGTCTAGCCGCTACACCACTGTGGCACCCTCTTTATAATGAAACTAGAAACAAATGTGAGTAGATATATACAGTATCACATTTGTTTCACGCCTCCCTTTAAAATTTCAATGCGCTGCCTACAGGGGCGCCACCCAGGGTTTGAAAACCATGGAGTAAACAGTGTCGTTCATATGCAAGCTTGGAGCGTTCCAGTGACAAACATGTAAATAAAAGTTGGAGGGCAAATCGGTTTTTTGACAATAATGAAAATAATTTGAAAAAAAAAAAGGTTTTGCTACATAACAGGAATTACGATAAAGGATATAAAAGAAGGACAAACATGATTGAATAAGTTCGTGTGAATGATGCTTAGAGAAAAGAAGATAATAACAGAAAACAGCAATAACAAAATGACAATAACAAAACAACAGTTAAAGCAATGAGAAATCTAGCTAGCATACAACTCAGCCAAAGGGTCTATGTCTATTTACGGAGCACGGACATGGCTGAGAAAAGGATAACTTGATAAGTGTGTAGTTATTGTTGGATACACTTGTTTAACGTTATTGTTTAATCATATTCCATGTTGCTATATTATGCGGACTAACAGGATTTGAACATAAATGGTGGGAAAGAGAGAAATCCGACCGCCAATAAATGAGGCAAAGTATCATAAGCAGAGATAGTGGGAAACACAGATAAATAAATGCAGAATAAAAAGAGATTAAAGGAACAAGATTAAGTAGAGAAATATACGGATATATATATATATATATATATATATATATATATATATATATATATATATATACACACATACATATTGGGAATATTAGATGATGTAACAGCACACTGACAATCATAAAATAGAGAAAACTGAATGGTATGTGTGAAAAGATATCACATGAAACGAAAATTAGGACCACTCAGTTTTATAATAACACAAACAAAAAGCGAACTTTGCAGCCTCCATCAGTAAATCACACGAATACACAATACTGCAAGCGAGAACAAGAACTCACACACACTCACAAAATAATAACAGAAGTGTTTGCGAAATGAATCACATATCTGTCTGGTTAGCTCAATCTCTGACACATGTATGACCACCGGAAACCGGAAACAAAACGGTGATATCACAAAATACAGTTCATACGGACACAAACAGATAGTAGAAGTTCTCGAAGGGAGGGACACACACGAGAAGTAAAAATAGGGAACTGCAGCCAGTCTAAAAAAAAAAAAAAAATAAGAAAATATCAAACGAAACAAAATGTATAACCAGTAGGCTTGATGTTATCACAAACATAAATGGCTGTGCGACATCTCGGGCAGCAATTTAAATAGGAGGAGAATGTTGAAAGACAAATGGGACCTATTGTGTTTGTGATTTTCTGTTTGCACCTGTCCGTCTTTCAAGAAAGAGAGATGCCGAGGAAGGTGAGAACAGGCATGTTTCATGCAGTGGCATGCTTGGATTCGGAGGTCACGGGTGAGAGACATTGTCTGCATCTTTTCTCCTGGATATGCGGTGTGTTGGGAAAGGAACGCGCAAACAGACCGGCTGGATCTGCACAGCTTGATGGAATACTGATGATAAGGCAGTTGTGGTTAGGAACACTTGTGGGAAAACGTGTACAATTCGGAGGAGCAAATGGATCACGACAGTCTGGTTTAAGTGATGCAGCCAGGAGTGACGAAGGGATCTGCTTGATACTCTACGCTCAGAGAAAAGGCAAGACGGACGTATAATCATAATGCTACTGGCATTATTGGTATTGGAACTCTGCGCTGGCTGCTGAAAATGGGAATAGAGCGATTATGGTTTTGGTTATTTAGGTGGTTGGTTAAGTAATTGATCAGCCGATCTGTTGCTGATTCGGTTGGTTGGGTATTTGGCTGGCTGAACGCTGTGATATCTTAAAAAAAAAAACCCCATCTATTTGACTTGAAAACTTTTTTTTCTAAATAAACAGAAGGAACTAAGTTGATTACAAAGTCTCTTACAAAAAATATCACTCAACTTCAAGGTCTTTACAAATTCTTAAAAAAAAAAAAAAAAAAAAATACAAGAGCGACGTACTTATCGAGGTCTTGTGCATAATGAAAGTTACCTATTTAACTCCAACGTCTCAAACAGTCTTACAGTCTTAAAAGAAAATAAACGTCACTTACTTGATTCCCAGATCTCCTAAAAGTCCTTCTCTTTGAACTAGTTCCACGGACAAAGCGAAAGGGCCCATGCTGGAGGCTAGGGTAAACTCCTCCATGTTTTGTCTGTAGATGGAAAAGCAAAATCTTGCTTAAAAACAAGGACAACAGCGTCCAGAACACACGGGACAATACACATTGTGTGCATATGTGAGTGTACTGTGGGAGTGACGAGCTCTGCTACGATATAAAGATGTGTGCATATGGTACAGGTATTGAGAAATGCCATGGACTGTGGTGTGTAGAAAAGGGGGAGAGGGGAGGGGGCCTAAAAAATGAAGGAAGAAACTATAAAAGTGAACGGATTTAAACACCCAAGTGATGGGATTTGAAGACTGTTCAGTCTGCAACTGAGCCTCCTAATCTTCGCTGAATGTCACTTAATACGCTCTGATGTATTTCAAATGCTTTTTCCCCCGTGTGGGTTCCACGTCCCTATTGTGGATTAACGATGAACAGACCCACTACCTTCATATTAAGCATGTCCTAAAAGGCGACTAATTAGTGACCTTTTCTCCGAAATGGAAGCACATATGCCTCAGAGGCGAAGAACCAACAGTTAATACCAAAACAAAACAATCTGTAAAACTGATTTGCACGCAAAATTCAAGTTCTGAAACAAGATTAAAGTCAAGAATTGGACAAACAACCAGAACATTCTTTCACATAAATCAGTTTGTACATACTGTTTGATTAAAAAAATAATAAACACTACAAAATTTTTTTTTTTTTTGTTTTGTTTATATAAATTGACTTCAAAAGCTAAAGCGCACCACAAAGTTATTGCCAAAAAACACAGACAAATGAACTCTTTTGCAGTTTATTGAATATTAGGGATTCGGATTGTTTGTTTATTCCTGCGCCTCCGCCCCCCTCCCCTCTTTCCCTCTTTTTTGATAACATACTTTAGTGACGTTATTTTCTTTTCTAGGGAATTCATTATGTGATGTTTTATAAATGAGAGTAAAAAAAAAATGTCGACCTATGATCAGCACATAGCCTCAAATCGCAATAACATACACAGAGAGTATTTATGAAACATTTTGGTTCTATATGTTATCATGATACAAATGAATAATCAGTGGCCAGGATTTTGTACTAAATCATTACAAACTAGTATCCTTGTTAAACCTCAGGTTCGGCAAAATGTTATCTTCTCGAAGCTGCCTCTGGTCATAGGGATCTTTCCAAACGTAAAATTCCTAAAAACATTGTATTAATACAAAAAATAAAACTTTTCTACACCTTCAGACTATTCGGCATAAAAGGCTAAATCTAAATTCATTGACCAATCGATTGGTAATGTGGTCAGCATCAGGCATGCCAGCCACCTTAACTTCCCAGGTCTGTACGTGGTGTCTACTCGAGGCTCAGTTGACCTGTGAGTCAAGATCATTTTTAGAAGGAAAAAAAGTTTAGCTCAATCAAAACCGCAACCCCACGACCTTCCAGTTAGCAGGCGAGCTTCTAGTCGCTCTACCACGGAGACTCGGAAAATGGTACTGCAGAAAATTATGACACACCAATTGCATTGTCACACAGAAAGCGCTTGCGCGCGCGCTCGTGTGTGTGTGCATATGTGTGCGAGAGTGTATGTGCGTGCTTGCGTGTGAGTGCGTGCATGTATGTGTGTGTGTGTGTGTGTGTGTGTGTGTGCAGAGTTCGATAGCTTCTGTGGAAATAGATTATAAACCAAAGGCAAACTTATTGACCTGACACGCATACCATGAATGACCTTATTAAAAGCCTATGAAATATGTGTTGCAATATATTCTTGTAGTTTGACTAATAAAGGAAGAACAACGCGTAATGCGTTGACTCGTACACGCGAAGAACAACCACTGGTAGACTTTGCCTAGCTTGTGACAGTAAAAGTTAAGACCGATGTATGTGAACAATTAGTCTAAATTGTATCATCATTATTCTGTTAAAACACTTACCATTAAAAATATTCTCAATGTTTGGTATTCTCGTACGTTTCATTGTATAACCTTAATGAGTTGTCGGTATGTTTGTTCAAAACCAATGTTGATCGAATGCAGTCTGAAACATGCCAACCCTGGGGCATTCCTGGATTTCTTTTGCTTATTTTCTTTTTCTTTTTTCTTTTTCTGTCTTGTTTTCTGCAGTGTTGTCACGATGCTGTCAGTATTGTACATATTTGTCACTGGTCAGGTCACTGACTTCACATATATTTGTTTACATAAAATCTAGGACAAGACACGGGGATAGATGGTGCATTAGCCTACATTGATGGTTCAGTACAATTGGGGGGGGGGGGGGGGGGGGGTCAAAATTTGGCTGCTTATTTTATTATGTATAGTGTTTCTACGGCTTCAAGGGTGCCCCCTCTGTTTATTTATGTGTATTAGATGTAACGTAGTGGAACCGACCAATCAAATATATTTCTGAATTGTTCACTGTATTCTAGACACAGCATTACATATGGGAGTGGGGTGGGGGGGGGGTGGAGGAATAGTTGGTAATGTTTTTTTAGTACACTTGTTTTCACAGCGGGGCGCTTTCGTCATTAGGAGATGACAGGTTCGAGTCCTGATACAGCAGCTTAAGATTTCAAAATGTATGTTGTCTAGTGTGTTCTTAACATCAGAGAAACTTTACAGCACCACGATATGTCTATGGTTGAAGGGGGCAGAAGTGCAGGAAGCAGGACCTTATATCTTCCTCGACAGTTGAAGCGGTAAAAGAGGACACAAAGAAGAAGAAGAAGAAGAAGAAGAAGAAGAAGAAGAAGAAGAAGAAGAAGAAGAAGAAGAAGAAGAAGAAGAAGAAGAAGAAGAAGAAGAAGAAGCGTGTTCTTCTATCTTTCTACTTCTTTCTATAATTGCCCATCTATAGACAACACGGTTCTTTTGTTTGTTGTTTACAGTGCATGGAAACGTCGTGGCAGAAACAAATTGTGATTTTGTAGTTGTTTATTCTACAACTTCAAACATGATGATGGCAGTGGAGGAAGTCTGTGCTGAAGTGGATGGCTGAAACACACTCACGACACGCACGCACGCACATCAAAGGTCCGACAATTAAGTAATGAGACTGATTTTATTATGGTCAGGACAAAAATGCCATCTATGAAGCAAAACATGGAATCTAAAGAGGCAACATTTATCTATGATCTGGCAACTTTTCATCACCGCTCGATAAGCAGACAACAAACAAGCCGCCATTTTGTTGACCTAGTCGAAGGTGCATAATTACGTAATCAGCACGGAGTAGAAAAGCTAACATTAAATTCTGTTTAAAACTCAGAAAAAACGCCATTGAAACAGTTCAATTGATGCAACAAGTGTATCGGGATAATTGCTTATCTCCTGCAAACATTTTCAGGTGGTATTCACGATTCAAAAGTGGTGAGGAAATTATTAATAGTATACCAAGACCTGGACACCAAATTTCTGTTCGTAATGATGAACTCATTGCACAAGTCATAGAACGGATACAAGAAGATCATTGTTTGACTCTAAAGATGATGGTAGATGAATCTGGTGTTAATAGAGAGACATTTCATAACATTTTAGTGCAAGATTTTGGCAAGAAAAAAGTTGCTTGCCGGTTTGTACCACATTCGTTGTCTGATGACCAAAAATGTCAGCGGGTTGAATACCCAAGAGACATAATCAAAAAAATAATTTGTGGCCCTAAAACAAGTGTGTTCTCAGCCTTCCACCCTATTCCCTAGATTTGTCTCCCTGTGATTATTTTCTATTCCCAAAATTAAAGTTACGATTGAAAAGACGCGTCTTTAACGATATTGATGACATCCAAAATGGTGTAACATCGACATTAAGGGCTATGATAACAGAAGAACTAGAGAGATCGTTTCTGTGTTTATTAGATCGTACCACTTGCTGTATCAATGCAAAGAAGCTTTTTTTTTGAATGAAATAAGTTTTTATTTATCCTCAACTGTTGATTATTTTACTTTGTATGGAATTAGTATCATTACCTAATTGTCGGACCTTGTACAAACACTCGCTAACATGCACAAAGGTAAACACACACACACACACACACACACACACACACACACACACACCAGCATTTACCAGAGGAATCATAGTCTCTGATATTGAGTCGATATTGCAGAAGCTGCAAATGGACAGACTGGTATAAGACAATAGCAAGCATAAACAGGTCTACATTACGGTGACACGTCGACATGCTGTCCTAGAGTTTGTCCAAGGAAGGAAAACAAACAGTTTCGAAGTAATGAACATGGGGAGTTTTGCGGAGTAATGTAAAAGTGGAATTGTTTGAAGTCATGACAGAGCGCAATATTTGGAAGTAATGAATGAGGATATGTTGTCAACAAAGGCGACAGCGATAGGGAACCTCATTTTGGAAGAACATCCTTGAACGTAAACTGATAAAAGATACAAAGTTAGATGAGAAAAAATATGTAAGGCTGCACGAGTTTAAAATTAAAGTGTGGATCTGGTAAAAAAAAAGAAGATGTAAAAATCGGACGGTTATGAAATTGACTAATATTTTAATCCTAGCCAACTGTGATATTCTGACTATGTTTTTCAAAAATACGACTTAACGATAGCTGCAAAATGGGTGGCGAAAGAACTAGATGAAGGCAACTAAACTACTTAATCTAGAAACAAGAATACAGATCTTCTCAGATCTTCTGGCTATCTTATAAGTTCGAAAGCATAATCAGCACATCATTTTGATGTTACAAATTGTTTCAGCCTCTGTCTTTTCCTTGTTCTTCTTATCTCTCTCTTTTACTCTCTTTTTCTCTCTTTTCTGTTCTCTCTCTCTCTCTCTCTCTCTCTCTCTCTCTCTCTCTCTCTCTCTCTCTCTCTATTTCTCTCTTTTCTCACTCTCCTTTTTCTCTCTCTCTGAATGTATGTATGAGTAGTAACATCTTTAGCTGAGATTGTACCTACCCTGACTTTAATATTAGCATGTAATAGTTATGTAATAGTTTTTAATATATGCTAAATATCAGGTCTTGGGTTCAACTGCCAGGTTTTTTTTCCTTCTATGAGAAATTACATTCACTTCAAGATCGACTAGCCTGAAATAGGTAACAGGTAAAGTCGTGGAAAGTAAAGGCGATCGGCGCGGTGTTGACCACATCAAGCACAGAGTGCTGGAATACCTGTGAGAAACACTGGTTTATAAGGTTCCTACATCTCCACCCCGAGGAGGGGGGGGGGGGCTGTGACTCAGGGGTCAGCCCTCGGCTGTGACTCAGGGGTCAGCCCTCGGCTGTGACTCAGGGGTCAGCCCTCGGCCGTGACTCAGGGGTCAGCCCTCGGCTGTGACTCAGGGGTCAGCCTTCGAACCCTGTAAAAAATTATTTGCTACAGAATATTCTGAGAAGAGACGAACAGAGAACCAGCAAACAGACACTGAAATGGGACATTGACGGGTTGAGGAAACGAGGGCGTCCAGGAGAAAGGTAAAGACGGAAGGCTCAGGTTGTGCTCGCTCCTCCGTGGAGTTTCTACTGCACATACAGCAGAGGTGCATACTAAGATGCTGTAGACGACTGGAGAGAGAAAAACTGTATTTCATTATCCTTGACGAAGTTGGGCAGTTAAATCTTGCTCGTCTATAAATTATAAGTCTAGCACTCTTTGTATCATTCGCCCAATGGCGTGAAGAATAGTTCATCACTTGACATAAATGTCTTCTAAAAAGACCAGCTTCTCTAATGTATGCCTTTTAAAGATAATGTCTGTGTATGTCTTCATTTGTTCGTTCTTCTGGTGATTGTGTGTAATATTGTTACATCTTTAACTGTCCTGACAATTATCTCTGTTCCAATAAGAAAGGTACTTTTGTCAAGAGTTCTAATATGACCTAACGGTTGAACGGGGTTTCTGTTAGCTGCACCAGGGGCTTTCTTACCCGAATGGTGGCACTTTGTGTCGCTTGTTGTGCAGTCCTGGTGGGGTTAAACGTCGCTAGTGTCCTGGGATCAGTCCACAGGACCAGTCACACATTGACACGACACAGGTCTTGATCCCATCAGCCTTCGTAGAGATATGATGTGGTCTGAGCTCACTCTTGACAGTACGCCTAATGACAGCCCAGTGTTGATTAATATGACCAGGAGGGGGGAGGAGTGGTATTTTTGGCAACCAGCGAGCAACCTGTTGCAGAAGGGTACAGCAATCGATAAGAACCCGCCACTTGGATTGTTAGGCTTTACAATTAGCGGTAGTGCAGACAGAAAGTTGAGCCGTGCTATAGTCTGCTCCTGAAGTCGTATCTAGCTTTAAAAATATGTAACTCAGTAACTGGTGTAACTCAGTAACTGGTAGGTGTCAGTTGTTGAAACTTGGCGTGCAACATGTTAATATCAATCAAGAAGCTTTTTCTTTTCTGTTTAAAGTGTAAACCAACATCTAATGTGGTATTTCACATCATCAAATTGCACGTGTTTCAAATAGGCTTCACTTTCAGGTGGTCATCTCCAGCATTACAAAATTAACTGTTGTTTGCAGGATATGCTATCAAAATAATCACCACGCATCGCTAAACGAGTGAAATGATTCCAAAAAATCTCCACCCGAAGTCTCAATTACTATATATCCTTTAAAAAATTGTGTTGTTTGGGGGCGGCGGGGGCGGGGGCGGGGGGGGGGTGTATACAAAGTAGTGGTAAAACAAATTATATAAACATGTGCTAAATGTTTACTTCTTGTGATTCAAATTAGTGCTAAATTAGTAATCTATACCTAAACATTGTCTTTATTCTAGATTAATATTTTGAACCTTGGGCGCAAAAAAAGGGGGGGGGGGGGGAACCAAGTAATTTTGAGGTTGAGCGCATTTGTACCTTGTAATCTATTACAGTAATGTTATTTCGAGTTTAATTATAAATAAACTCAAAACGGTTTACAAAACAAAAAGCTAAGGACGTGTTGCTGTTTGACACTTTGATTGATGTGGATGTTTTTTCTCCAAATTCTTGTTAATTGTGCTTGGGATTTTTCTTTTTGTCTTTCTTTTTCCTAATCATTTTTTTAAATAGTTGGGGAATAGGAGTAGCGACGGGTGAGGGTGCGGGGGGGGGGGGGGGGGAGGGGTGGGGTATCTTTGCCTTATATCCAAGGATACAACCACCTGAAACATTTAAAAACTAGTGTTCTAGTTTCTTGCAGAACGTCGCTCTCATTACAGCAAACAGAAAGAAGGCTTGACCATTTCTCTGGTCTCACGCATTTTTATGCTTAATGTGTCGTGAATCTTTCAGATCCAGGGAACTCACAGTGCGTTTACTTATTACTTTGCCAGCGCTTTACATTTATGTACTCTGGCTTCGCTTTTAGTAACCAGTTCTAGCTCAACTGTTACAGTAAATAATTCTGTATCAAAAGTTGTATTTTAATCTTCTTCTCCTTTGCGTTCGATTTGGTTTGCTCAGGTCAGACCATCAGGTGGGCTGCCTCTGTGAGCCCGTATGCTCAGGTCAGACCATCAGGTGGGCTGCCTCTATGAACTCACGTGTCAGTAGCAGGTCCTTCATGGTTCCCTATAGCTTGCTCTGCATACTTTGTTACTGAAACCAGTTTGGTGTTAGTATCTGTAATTTTAGTGGACATGCCTGCAGAATGAGTTCAGGTGCTTGTGGTCCAGTGTCACATGCACACCGCGGGGATGTGGTCCAGTGTCACATGCACACCGCGGGGATGTGGTCCAGTGTCACATGCACACCGCGGGGATGTGGTCCAGTGTCACATGCACACCGTGGAGATTTGGTCTTGTTTTTAAGTATGTGGTAGTTAATCAGCAGTTCTTGCTCTTTGACATAAAATTGTTTTACGTTGTCTTCTCCTGAGTCTCCTCAAGGAGTCTTGTCCTTGTTTGCTGTTGGTATGTTCTCTCCTCAATTCCTTATACTTTCCATCCAGAAGTAATTTCTCTTCTGGTTATGACAATGAAATTGTGTGTTGCTTCTCCTGTGTTCCATTCTTTACTGGCTGAAAGCCAGCTATGATAAGAAATTATTGTTCTAGTGTTTGACATCGTTATGATTAATCTTGCAAAACTGTCATTTACATGGTTTCTTAAAAACATAATGTCTTGTCTTCTAGTAACTATACTTGTCATTACTGAGCTGTGTCTAGTAACTATGCTTGTCATTACTGAGCTGTGTCTAGTAACTATGCTTGTCATTACTGAGCTGTGTCTAGTAACTACGCTTGTCATTACTGAGCTGTGTCTAGTAACCATTCTTGTCATTACTGAGCTGTGTCTAGTAACTATGCTTGTCATTACTGAGCTGTGTCTAGTAATTATGCTTGTCATTACTGAGCTGTGTCTAGTAACTTTGCTTGTCATTACTGAGCTGTGTCTAGTAACTTTGCTTGCCTTAACTGAGCTGTCTCTAGTAACTTTGCTTGTCATTACTGAGCTGTCTCTAGTAACTATGCTTGTCATTACTGAGCTGTCTCTAGTAACTTTGCTTGTCATTACTGAGCTGTGTCTAGTAACTTTGCTTGTCATTACTAAGCTGTGTCTAGTAACTTTGCTTGTCATTACTGAGCTGTGTCTAGTAACTTTGCTTGTCATTACTGAGCTGTCTCTAGTAACTATGCTTGTCATTACTGAGCTGTCTCTAGTAACTTTGCTTGTCATTACTGAGCTGTGTCTAGTAACTTTGCTTGTCATTACTGAGCTGTGTCTAGTAACTATGCTTGTCATTACTGAGCTGTGTCTAGTAACTATGCTTGTCATTACTGAGCTGTCTCTAGTAACTATGGTTGTCATTACTGAGCTGTGTCTAGTAACTTTGCTTGTCATTACTGAGCTGTGTCTAGTAACTATGCTTGTCATTACTGAGCTGTCTCTAGTAACTTTGCTTGTCATTACTGAGCTGTGTCTAGTAACTTTGCTTGTCATTACTGAGCTGTGTCTAGTAACTATGCTTGTCATTACTGAGCTGTGTCTAGTAACTTTGCTTGTCATTACTGAGCTGTGTCTAGTAACTTTGCTTGTCATTATTGAGCTGTCTCTAGTAACTTTGCTTGTCATTACTAAGCTGTCTCTAGTAACTATGCTTGCCTTAACTGAGCTGACTCTATCACCGTGACGTTTGATGTAACCAAAGGATTTTTGTTTCTAAGACATTCGGTCAGATTCTAGCATTCTTCCAAGGTAAGCAACGGAAAGCAAGAATATAAGTCGACTTAGAGAATTATTACATTCATGCAACAAACAAGGGGCATATAAACAATAATGTTTTATAACTGACCAATATTAAAGTAAACACTGTTTGGTTTAGGAAAGGAAGAGATTGCACCCATGCATTGTTTACATTATTGGGAGACAACCACGGAATCACTGGCCAAGCGTGCATGTAGTTTCCTGTGATCGTCGCTTCCACTTTCTATTGCCAAAGACAAATGCACTCGTTTACTGTTAATCAAAAATATGTCACTCGTTTTATCCTCGCATCTAGCCAAAAGAAAGCTCGCTGCATGCTTCAAAGTTAATGTATAGTGGCATACATTAACTTTTACGTGTGACAGCTACCAGTTAACAGTGCTACGATACCAGTTGCGCACGTATGCTTTGTCAGCGGCGAAGCGACGAGGGTCTGACACGTTTTCTAGTGTAATCGTTATCTGCTACGCTTATACGTACGAAGTGATCATGCTTCACCAGTGCGACGAACCATAATTTAATGTTTGTAGACCATGAACAATCATGTGATAGAAAGATAGAAACACATTTTTGGCCATTTTTGAGTATTGTGGAATACAAGGACAGTTGCTAGATAATATCATGGCCGTATATCTCATGTGTTTATAATCAATACAGGGATGAGGCAGAAATGTGTGCTCTCTACTCTCGTATTTACTATATACATTGACAAAATATCGAAAGTAGCCAGCCTCAAAGCAGTCGACCCTCAAAACCCCAGAAAATTAGCAATATACTTTCCAGAGAAAGATAAGGTCCGCGCAAAATAAACGAGTTATTATTTGCAGATAATCAATGCTTGTTCTACAATAAAAGGAGTAGACGGCAAGACCCTTTAAACAGGCTGAGTTTAACACGCAGAACATATTATATGAAAATAAATACGACTAAAATTGACAAAATGTAGATCGATAGATCTCTTAGTCAGCTACATATAGCGTTAAATGGTACCTGTCTGAAGCAAGTTAAAGAACTAAATGTCATGGACACATAAGGAAGAAATGATAGGGAAATCAAAACAAGATCCCAACGAGAAATGCACCTAAATACCAACTGACGCCCTTATTAGGACATTCAAACTTAAGTTTGACAGCCAAGATTATAAGCCGCATTGCCAAACAAACATTGGGCTCATCATCAGGTTAAAGTACTTCTGTCGTTAAGCGTTGTGGGGAGGAATAATGTGCGATCCAGTGAACGGTGGCTGGCACTTGCTACTGTCATGCCCTGAAAGCGTAGAGGTCTATTATAAAGTTGGTCTTGTAGCTGATCTCCTGAGATGTAATGCCGGTGATGGTATTTGATGCAGCTGCAGTCTAACGAGATGACCAAACCACTTGTTTTTGAGCTACCAGTACTATAACTTAGACATGATCAAAGGCTAACCAACGCAAAATCTAAACCTGTGAAATGAGATGCCTGCAGAAAGCGGACAATTCAACCACTCGAGACAACAAGACTGTGGTAACAACATAATGCACCAAATTTTACCCAAAGAAAGCGAATATCAGATAGTTTGGTCATCTCATTAGTATGCAGCCACAGGGGCCACCAATACAGGCGCTAAACATGATATGAAAGCATGTCGCTGTCCATAGAGAACATAGATTTTTTTACATTAAAGACATTTTACAGAGACATGGAAATACAATAGCCTTTGCCACCCATCAAGCAATGGATCGCAATTGGTTCCTCCCCATGCCGCATAACGGCAAAAGTGGTAGTTGATTATGATCAAGAGTATTAATTTAGAACAAGTAAAGCATTTATGATAAACACACATTTTAATTGTTTGTTTGTGCAACCCTCGGGTAGGAGCCTGTCCTACTACTACGCGCGTCCACCAGGTGGCGGATGGTGGGAAGGCCTCTAGATATAGAGGTTAGCCACGAATATATTGAATAAGTGGCCGTGGACCAAAACAGGTGATGGTCATTGAGAGGAGGCGAGTTCGTTGATGGGACAGCTAACTCTATGAAATACCTTAAAACTCTATGACTTGGCCATCGGTGAGTAAAAGGTGCCATATCCCCCCCCCCCTCACCCACCACTGTCGTGCAGGGTAAGTCTCTTTAGACAAAGGCTTTTGGAGTCAAACCATATACAGACCGGCGGAAGGTAAGGGGAAACCACCGCTGTATTATCCCTAGAAAATCATGCCTCGAAACATAACGAGTTTACATAACGACAGGAATGGGGATTCCAGTGGAATCACCTCGTTCGGTAAAGAACATCATGTTCTACTGCTGATACCTGACCGTCATTCGGCTACTGTAGAAAAAGTCAATGGTAGATGGCATGGAGGCACACAAACTGACACATGCTGCAGGAGATCGCAGACTGTGGAAAGGTATGATCGCCCATGCCAGTCTGCAAGGCACTTGATGATGACAATGGTGTGTGATACGGAATTGGTACAGTGTGCTGAGATCCCCCTTGTGGGGTTTAAGTTTCTAAATGAGGAGATCGAAACTCTAACAGAAACAGCTGGCAATATATTCCGGTATTGATACAAATGTAGTCGATATTCTGTGGACGTTAAAAGTCGGTCGGAATGAACCAGTCTTGGTTCACGAGTACCTAACACAGTCAGACAGTTTCTCATAACATGGCCGGGTAAGTAAAAGCCTGTTTTAGACAGCGCTCGGTGAGTATCAGTTCAAGATTCTCACTGTGAGAGAGAGAGAGAGAGAGAGAGTGAGAGAGAGAAAGAGAGAGAGAGAAAGAGAGAGAGAGAGAGAGAAAGAGAGAGAGAAAGAGAGAGAGAAGAAGAGAGGGAGAGAGAGAGAAAAAGAGAGAGGGAGAGAGAGAGAGAAAGAGAGAGAGAGAAAGAGAGAGAGAGAGAAAGAGAGAGAGAAAGAGAGAGAGAGAAAGAGAGAGAGAGAGAAAGAGAGAGAGAAAAAGAGAGAGAGAAAGAGAGAGAGAGAGAGAGAAAGAGAGAGAGAAAGAGAGAAAGAGAGAGAGAGAAAGAGAGAGAGAGAGAGAAAGAGAGAGAGAAAGAGAGAGAGAGAGAAAGAGAGAGAGAGAGAAAGAGAGAGAGAGAAGAAGAGAGGGAGAGAGAGAAAGAGAGAGAGAGAGGGAGAAAGAGAGAGAAAGAGAGAGGGAGAAAAGAGGGAGAGAGAGAGAAAGAGAGAGAGAGAAAGAGAGAGAGAGAAAGAGAGAGAGAGAAGGAGAGAGGGGGAGAGAGAGAGAGAAAGAGAGAGAGGGAGAGAGAGAAAGAGAGAAGGAGAGAGGGAGAGAGAAAGAGAGAGAGAGAAGGAGAGAGAGAGGGGAGGGGGCAGGGAGAAAGAGAAAGAGAGAGAGAGAGAAAGAGAAGAGAGAGAGAGAGAGAGAGAGAGAGAGAGAGAGAGAGAGAGAGAGAGAGAGAGAGAGAGGGAGAGAGACACAAATAACGTAACGTTTCGGCCGCGCAGCCTTTGTCAAACTATACACAAATAACAACGATGAGAGGAGCTTATAGTTTGACAAAGGCTGCCCGGCCGAAACGTTATTCTTCTTCTTCTTTCGTTCGCATGAAATAAATTGTCTATATCTGCAAAGCTGTCTCTAGTATGAATTTCACTGTCTTTTGTAATTCACTAAGCGGCCCGTAAAGTTTGACTTCCACAAGTGTCCTCTTTTTGGCCAAAGGTTTTGCCTGAAAGCGTTGAATCTGGGACAGTCTCCTGAAGGATGTGATCTGTTGTTTCAGGTGCCAGTCCACAAGTACACATGGCTGATTGGCCAATCTTAAATTTGTTGTACATGTGGGAGCGAAGTCGATTGTGGCCCTGTTCTAAGGCGAAGGATAATGACTTGCTCTGGTCTGTCCATAATATGTAATCATCTTGTGCCAGTTTTTCGGTGGCATTCTGATTGATTTGATCATTCTCTTCTTCTGTTGATAAGAGACTGGTATGTCAGGTTGTTCTTCAGTTGCACCTTCCTTAGCTAGTTTATCAGCTTTTTCGTTTCCGGGAACTCCACAGTGGGAAGGTATCCACTGCATTACTAATTTACAGCGGTTGCCTAGTTCGGATAATAGTGTCTGTATGCTTGGTAATTTTCCAGACTGGAGTGACTGAAGTACTGCTTTTGCATCTGTCAGGAATACCACTGGTTGTGAAAAATACCCTATATTTAGTAGTTTCTCTACCGCTATCTTGATGTCTTGAACTTCTGCATCATCGTTGTGACAGTGCTTTCCCGTTGGTAATTTGGTTGTATCCCTGGTATTATTAGGATACTCAATGTACACTCCCGCACCTCCGTTTCTGACTGCGCTTTCTGCTGACCCATCTGTGTAAACACGGACCCAAAGGTTCTTCGGGTATTCATCATCAAGTAGACTGAGGGTGGCTGTTTTGCGCTGCACACTGTTTTGTTCTTCCTTGTCAAATACCCCTTTCACTTCAGTCTTGATGTGTATTGGAAACTTATACTCCTCTCTCCAGGGGGTCCTTTCAGGGACAGCATTTAAGGATCTATCAGTTGCAGGTAAATCAGTGGTTTGTCTGCCGAGCCGTTTGGCCTGGTGGATAAAACTACTTCTCTTTAGTCGTCCCAAAGCTAAATTTTTGAATCTTTCATTCATAGGGTGACTGGGCATACTAAGAAACTTTTCTGCTTGTAAAAGCATTTTGGTGTCTCTGCGTTCACTCAGTGCTTGGGTCATCCCCATTTTCTCCATCACAGCTATAGGTGTTGATTTCATACTGCCTGTGGTAACTCTGAGTGCTTGATTTTGCACTTTATCTAATTCTTGCAATGTGGTTTTTGATGCCGAACTCCATGCTGTTGATCCGTATTCAAGATGTGGTCGAACACTTTGTTGGTAAACTTTCCTAAGTATTTCCCGCTAGCACCCCATGTGGTTTCCACTTATTTTTCTCAGAATGGCTACCCTCCTTCTGGCTTTGGTTGCTGCCTTGTTGATGTGTTTTCTCCATGTTAATCTATCATCAAACGTTACGCCGAGGTATGTGGGCTCCTTATCCTCTCTCAGGGGTACTCCATTTATGTGCATGACACCTGATTTTTGTTTAGGAGAAAGGGTAAAGAGGGTGGTGCTGCATTTGCCTATATTGATGCTGACACACCATTTGTCGGCCCAATCAGCCATTGCATCTATGGCTCTTTGTAGCAGTCTGGTGGCCACTGTCGCATTTTCATTTGTACACCAGAGTACCAAGTCATCAGCATACATTGCAGCTTTAATTCCATGGGGTAGTTCAGAAAGCAGGTCGTTGATATAGACTAGGAAGAGTGTGGGGGACAGGACACCTCCTTGTGGGACGCCATGGCGCAGCAAAACTTTATGTTATTTGTGTTGTTTTGTACCCGTTCTTTTGCTTCCCCATTTTGTTGAGCTTTTTAGTCACATTTCTCTGGAATTCCTCTTATAAGCTTGACTGCAGTCACCCCCATATAGTTCCAAGATCGTTTCTCTTAGCTCTTCCCGTTTCGACTTCCTTGTCTGTGCCGTGTTTTCCGTTGAAAGATAATTATGTGGTCGCTTTATGGGGACAAAAAGGCAGGGCTGAGGGAATAGAGATGGAGACAGACTGAGAAGGAGACAGAGACAGTCCAACTATCTATCCAGTCATCTGTCAGTCTGTATCTCTGTCTGTATATCTACCCATTTACCAGTCTCTCTGTCTTTGCCCTTTAACCGATCTGTTTAAATGAGTGTCTATGTGTCTATCGGTCCATCTGTCTATCTACTTCTGCCTCCTCAACCTCTGCCGTCTGTCTGCCCGCTAGTAAGTTTATCTAAGTGTCATAGGCTCGAGAACGACAAAGACTGCTGTTCAGCAGCTTGGCGATTTTTGTTTGTTTGGCAGGAACAGCTATTAGTTTTAGACGGTAATAGTTAATAAAAGACCTTGCTCCGTCTTTTAGTGGGCTATTTGGCTGTCGCTCTGTGGTCAGCTCGGTATGGTCAGACGCCCTGTCTGCCGTCGTTTGTCTGCACTGAGTCTTAACGCACAGGTGTGTCAGATCGGACCGGCTGAGCGACGCTAGACTGTTTCGTGTTTGCGATAATGGTACGTTTCATTTGTTAAGGTGGTGTTAGAATTGATTTCCATAGTGCATCCTCGCTAGGAGATAGTTTGATGGCAGATCGCTATAAGTGATTTGTTAGTATGGTGGCATATCGAAGCATAACGTACAAGTTAAATATGTTTCGGTTTTTGCCATTGTTGAGGTAATCTCGCTGAGCGTATGGTGTCATTATCATATTTCCTTGTTAGCTGGAGATGATTAGTACTTTAGATTCTGGTCGAGCACGTTGGTTGTTGTTAAGGTTTTATTTGTGAAGTAAAAGTTAATTCTGTGTTCAGTTCAGTAAAATAAACAGCTGTTTAATGTAGTGATTATAATTCATTTGCTTGATTTAATTTAGGATATGAAGTCCGTGCACGTGTTTCGTCTAGGTGTATGTAGCCATGTAATTAGTTTATCGTCATGTAACTCACGATACAGATAATCTTTGTCTGGGTCTTAGTGACACATTCTAGGATCTCTGCGCAGAAGAACACCTGTTTTTCTATACTTTCCTGTTTTTGCTGTTTAGCGGGGAACTATTACTTTTGTTCTAATCAGTTTTCTTTTAACTCCCCTACTTCTGTTCCATTTCTGCTTCTTTCTTCCTGCTAGCACATGAGAAAGAAAGAATCACTTTTCAGTGAAAACACTGATATATATCTGACAACCGAAATGAACTGACCCGTATAAAGATTTATTTAGCGACTACATAATTATCTTTCAAAGGAATACACGCCCCAAACAAGGAAGTCGAAACCGGAAGAGCCATGGGAAACCATATTGGATCCACCAGGGGACACAACCAGTACAGGTTGTCTTAGACAGAGTTACTGTTCTGTTTTAGACGGGGAACTAAACGTTTGCAGGGACATATCACAGAAATAAAGACACGATGAATTGGACTAGATAGTGTCTTTCTAGACGAGTTAAATGACGGGCTAATGATACTGAAGTGTCATTTCAAGACGGAAGTAGAGGCGTCTTGCGGTACGGATCGAGACTGGAGGGGACATAGACTGAGTTTGTGCGTTAGAGAAAAACACAACATGACAGATGGGAGTCAGAATATTGATGCTGGAAACCTTTTATATCAATGTTTCATATTGATTATCTGTCCACATAGCTGCTACCCATCTCATTAAATACCTACATCATACCTATATGCTTACCTTCATACCCACCCATTTATCAACTGTCGTATCTGCATGTATGTCTGCCTGCCTACCTTCATACCCACCCATTCATCAACTGTCGTATCTGCATGTATGTCTGCATGCTTACCTTCATACCCACCCATTCATCAACTGTCGTATCTGCATGTATGTCTGCATGCTTACCTACCCATCTGCCTACCTGCATGCACACCTATCTACCAGCTAAACTATCTGCCGCTTGTCTGGTTACCTGTCTCCGCATACCTATCTACCTACATGCTTATCTACCTATCTGCATAGTCCCCCCCCCCCAACTTAAATGACTAAATGTATGGCTTCGTATCTTCCTACCTGTCTGCTCATTACCCACCTACTTGACTACCTACCTGTCTACTCACTACACACCTACTTGTCTATGTACCTGTCTGCTGACTAAAAACCTACATGCCTACCTACCTGTCTCCTCACTACACACCTACTTGCCTACCTACCTGTCTGCTGACTACACACCTACTTGCCTACCTACCTGTCTGTGCACAAAACACCTACTTGCCTACCTACCTGTCTGCTCACCACACACCTACTTGCCTACCTACCTGTCTGCTCACCACACACCTACTTGCCTACCTACCTGTCTGCTCACCACACACCTACTTGCCTACCTACCTGTCTCCTCACTACACACCTGCTTGCCTATCTACCTGTCTGATCACTACACACCTACTTGCCTACCTACCTGTCTCCTCACTACACACCTGCTTGCCTATCTACCTGTCTGATCACTACACACATACTTGCCTACCTACCTGTCTGCTCACCACACACCTACTTGCCTACCTACTCGGGATATGTCCAACAAACCTCAGAGCATTCGGCTATGAAACAGCCAATTTAGCAGGGAGGGAGGGGGTAAACTGGTCTATTTGTGTTGAGGCTCGCACAGAACATCAAGGGAAGTAACAAGGCAAGAACAACCATTTATGGCTACAAGTTCTGTTTTTAAATGAAGCCAAAGAGTTAACATGTCTGAATAACTAAATGGGTTGATCTGTGGTCCACTAGGAAAACTGGACAACACATTTACTAAAACCGACGTTTCTACCAAACCTGTTAGAAAAACAAACACAGGCGAAAAAAAGAAGAAGAAGAAGAAGAAGAAGAAGAAGAAGAAGAAGAAGAAGAAGAAGAAGAAGAAGAAGAAGAAGAAGAAGAAGAAGAAGAAGAAGAAGAAGAAGAACAAGAAGAAGAAGAAGAAGAAGAAGAACAACAACAACAACAAGAACAAGAACAAAAAGAAGAAGAAGAAGAACAACAACAACAACAACAACAACAAGAACAAGAACAAAAAGAAGAAGAAGAAGAAGAAGGAAAAGAAGGAGAAGAAGAAAAACATACGAAGAAAAATATAAGAAGAAACCCTTTTAGGGAAAAAAAACCCGAAATGTCCAGATTCACAATCAAATATAAGAAACATTAACAATGTTTGTTTTCTGTTACTTGTTTACCGACGAAGACCGTCTGAAACGCTAGTTTTTCACTTTCTTGTGCTGTTGTGTTGTTGAGCTTCTTTAATAAATTTAACCTTGGTTTTCCATTAAAATCTGCATCTGCTTAACATCTTTCACTGATATTGTCATAATACAGTCATGTGTTAGCAAAGAAGGAACCCGTCAATCAACTAGAAACAACACCTTCCAATATTTCTGGAAAGATGACGAAAGTGTGGGTTTCTGTCAATGTTTTGTAATAGAGTGGACATAAAAGGAACGCTGGACTTAAATAAATGGTCTAACAGCAAACACAAGTCCATCTAAAAGACATTTTCTATGAACAGAGTCCGATAAGAAGGTCAAATCAATGCCACTTAATGTGGTTGATATTAGGCTTTCTGATAACACGCTCATTTGTCAACATAACTGGATTGTCTACCGGTCAAAGTGGGCCAACCAAGTATTTGCATTGTTTGACTACTCATTATAACTAGGGCACAAGAAAATCCATGGTCGTCCAACCTTTCGTTCCGTTGATGTAACGTGAGTAGTATTCATATACTTCAAGATAATCGAACTCTCAACCTACAAAACCCAACACTGGACTACAGATTACTTCGTCACCTCCCCGTGTGGCTTTTGGGGTCCTACTTTAACGAGGGGGAGTGAGGGGGGATGGACCCAGTGCCCCTCAACAAGCATGTCTTACTTATTGACTAATTAGGGGGTTATCCTTCGAAGTCGGAGTGCATCTGCATGAGAGGCTAGGAACTAACAGTCTGCACACACATAAAAGCCATATATATGAAGCGGATATGCACGCAAAATTTAGGTTCTGCAACAAAACCAAAGTCCAGAAAAAGACGAACAATTAGAATTTTAGACCGGAGTTTTACAGGCGGCAAACGTGAATAAAAAGAAATACAAGTCAGAATGCACGCGTTATGATGCAGGCTTAGTTTAGGGGGGGTTGGGAGCAACACGTCAAGTGTCTGAGGAAAGTCGTTAATCAACACAGAACGGGAGTAATTAGTTCGTGTGCACTGATAGAGAAGATCAGTGCACATAGTGAAGTCAGCAGTGCATCAATGCATGCGGGAACAAGCATGGGCAGAGCAGATATCATCAACGTTGTAGGCCTGGGCGAGTGGATAGTGACGAATATCTGACACTTACACGATTGCGTGACTTGGGAGTAAACTATGATGAAGCACGTCTATGCCGCCTTTGAGGCTAAGAGGGGAAACATTTTAACCAGCTCCTCAGAAGCGGTGTCTTGGAGTGGCTGCTGCATCGGAGGACTGGGCACGCATGGGAATACTCAACGTGCAGTGTCATCGATTGTGATCACAAAACAAAACATAAGGTTTTCTGGAGTTCAAAGATAATAATCTTAACGGAGCCGAGCTGAACTAATCACAAATCAAATGGTTAACATTTTAATTTATGCGGTGAGAAGAAATATAAGCCGTCGGGAACGCACATAGAAGGTGTAACATGAAACACAAAAGTTGAAACTAGAACAATAACCTGAAAGGAAAATGCGCAAACGGCTAGACTAATTTTTCAAAAACTGGAAATCTAAATATAAAATCAGTGATCTGGAAAATCACTCGGAAATGAAATGTAGTGAACACGGCATGATATCGGAAACTGGACATTGACAAGAGACGGTTCCATTGCACGAAAAAGGAAACTACTGTGCATAAGAGAGACTCTCTACGTCTAATGAGAGAGAAAAAAAAAATAAAGGGGGAAAAAATTAGATTCAGCCTCTCTCTACGACTGAAGCCACAGGCAACTCGTAATTGTGTTATAGCCACGAACGTTGCAAACTCCCTGGCACGTTTGAGACAGTTTAATGGAGAACAAGCCACAGTTCTAGCAACGACAGCAATTTATTGTGGCATTTTCTTGAGTAAACTTACAAATGCAGAAGCCACTACAGTTCTGGTGGTATTTTATTGAGTAATGTTCCAGAAGTTCTCAGGAATAGTTTACATTTTAGGACGAAACGAAAGCCACAAGGAGTCTCTGAGGGGATGTTACTGTCACCACTTTTCTTCAGAACTGAAGTTTGTTCTTGTCGGTTATGCAGTGTCCATGTTATAGTCCGTTCCAAAACTCGTGCATACATTAAAAATCTGTAACCTAGTAACCGCTCAGTGTATATTGTTGAAAGTGGGAGTGCAGCCTGTTATTAATCACGTTCTTGTCATAATTTCTTTCAAATATAAACAAACATCTAGTTTTAATTTTGCCTTATTTATGGTACAGGAAAAATCAGACACGGATTCCCCCCCCCCCAAAAAAAAAAAAAAATCAGCATGCTTTCAATTAATTGAGTAACAGAGACTTTTTTAAAGAACACATTGCACGCGTTTTACTCTCTGATGGTCAGTCATCTCCAGATATAGCCTTTTGTGAATAAGATGAACACAACTTTTCATTGTATGCAGGATAGGCTATAAAAATAATTACCAGGCATCGCTGCACGCATAAACTGATTTCCAAACAATCTCCCAGTGTGTGTCAGTTACTGTATAGTGGATTTTTAAGAAGAAACAAAAAGCAGCACCTATGTAAGTTGTAAATGATAAAATCATAAAACACAGGAAATGTAAGGTCACATGCAAACATTCATGTTGACCCGGATAGGAATGTTCGAGATAATTGCCGGAGTGTGAGGGCACGATTTTCGAAACGCATCTATGTACTTCATCGCTAGACTTCGACCCTAGCTATAATAAGGTCTTTGTTGCTAATGTTTCATCCGCGGCTTTGGTGTATTGTTATAATGACAGGCGCCAACCATAGCTATAATTAGGCTTGGGTCAGTAATGTTTTCTCCAAGCTTGAGTATTTCATTGTCAGGCCCCAACCCAGGTCCCAAGGGAGAGCGTTTCCCGGCTTAGATAGGTCCCACTGGCCTTCTCCGCTATCACGGTGGGACTACCAAATGACAGCATTGCCCTCTTCCTCGGTGATGAACAAATAACCAGTGATTAATAATATTCGACGGCCTTGTCATTTGCAGTGTACAAAAACACAGTGACTGTGCAACACCCAAATAAATAATTCAGCGAGTAACGTTGAACGGGAACAGCTCTATCTTGATTACATAATTTGCTTAGTATAGATGAAAGTTTTTTTGACTGACGTGGTGAATAATTAATTCGTTTACGTGATATGGGGACAAGTACTAAATTACATAAATGGCCATTTATGCAATCTTCTTTTTCATAAAAAAATTGTGTTGTCTTATTCTTTGCTTTCTCTGTTCCATTAATTATAGTATGTAGGCTGTGTTTTATTCTTGTATTTTATTATCTTATAAGACCATAAGCCTACTGAGTCATGTGACAAAAATGTTATTGAAATTGTTTGCAATGTGAAAACGACAAAGACTAATGTTCAGCAGCTCAACGATTTTGATTTAATCTGGTTTAAAAATGTAAATGAGGCCACAGGAACAGCTATTAAATTTAGACGGTAAAGCGAGGAAAACTAGTCAACCATCAGTTTATAAAAGACGTTGTTTAGTCTTTTAGCGTTGGATTTGACTTCCGGACCGACTCTGCTGGACACTGAGCCAGCTTTTGCGACTCTGCACATTGGGCTAGTCAGCATGGGTATGGGCGACTGCAGGGGAATGCCGGCTGTCTGGCTGATTTCCCCGGCTGATCTCACGGTACGTTTCAACTTAACGTACATGTTAAATAGGTTTCGGTTTTTGCCATTGTTGAAGTAATTTCGCTGAGCGTATGGTGTCATTACCATAGTTCTTTGTAAGTTGGTGATAATTAGCACTTTAGGTTCTGATTCTGGTCGAGCACGTTTGTTGTTAATGTTATTTGTGGACCACGCTGATTTTATGTTAAGTGAAATAAACAGATGTTTAATGTAGTTATATTAGTTCCAGTTGTTTTTCGTTCAGATTAGGACTTGTAGTTTCTGTCCCTGGTTTATTATATGTTGCTTAGCTGATCTAGACTTTTAGCAAAAGATTTCCTGTCAGGGTGAGATACTTTTGATCTTACCCCTGCCAAAACGAACTTTTCTTTTTTTTTTTGTTGTTGCTTGTTACTGAGGCAGCTTAAGGTTGGGTTTTGGCTCCCACTCGCCACCTCACATTGTTAGAGCTCTTGGAGTCGAGAATCAATGAGTAGATTTCCCTATTATCTTTTATAGTTATCTCATCTCTTTTCTCTATTACAAGTTACCCCCTCTGCTTTGCTTCTTGTATAGTAAGAAGAATAGAAACAAAATTAGACCAGAAATTAGTGAAGAACAGTGTGGATTTGTAGAACGAAAAGGTACAAACAGTGCAATTTACATCTTCGGGACTCGTTAGGAAAGAGCTATATAAGTAAAAAAAAAATATATTTTTTTTCCTTACGATTCATGGACTATACGAAAGCATTTGAGTTTGCAAAGAACATTAAGAAATAATCACACTAATGGAAAAATTAACCATTGATGGACAAGATTGTGTATTGACAGTAAACAGAAGCTATAAGAATTATTAACAACTAGCTGTACCCGGCCACTCTTTTATATGGCCCAGAATGGTGAAATGGAGAGGAAAGAAAATAGCTCTCAGCTGACAGTGTCTGTCATATCCCCCCTCCCCCCTCCTGTCCATTCTATCCAGTCATATCTCCCTCTCCAAATGACTGAAAAATCATCCATGGCAAAATTATTAAAATAGAAGTAGTTAAGAAATGAGAACATTAAAATAATATTATAAGCTCTCTCAGCTAACTGTGTCTGGCATAACCCCCCCCCCCTCCCCCTCCACCCACCGCCTCCACCAATCATATCTCCCTCACCGTAGGATTGAAAAATCATCACCTGGCGAAATGATTAAAATAGAAATAGTTTAGAAATTAGAACTTTAAAATAATATTTTAAGCTCTCTCAGCTAACTGTGTCTGGCATGGCCCCCCCCCCCCCTTTTTTTTTCCACCAATCATATCTCCCTCACCGTAGGATTGAAAAATCATCTCCTGGCGAAATTATTAAAATAGAAATAGTTAAGAAATGAGAACTTTAAAATAATATTTTAAGCTCTCTCTCAGCTGACTGTGTCTGTCATAGCCCCTCCTACCCCCCCCCCTTTCCACCAATCATATCTCCCTCTCCGAAGGATTGAAAATAAGAGCATCCTCTCGGAAGGAAGGGAAAGTCACTATGTGACGAAATTTGTAACTAAATTAAGCTTGGCATCCGTGTCTACCCAGACTTAGAGAAGTAAATGTAGCCAGTGTAACAGCTACCACAACACCCATCCAGTACCAGTACTACTGCAACCACTACCAACACTACCACCACCACCATCACAACAATAACAACATCAAAAACTGTCACTACAGTCTGTGTAGGTCGGTGTAGAAAAGATGAGTTGGCGCCACATGCTGTCGTCACGGACTATTTAGTTTAATGTTTCCCTCGACATAGAAAAACGTAATCACCTAACCAGTGATGGAACCCACAGTAAAAAGTACACTATATTCACGAATAGCGGAGAAAAATACCCCGCACCCGTCATCTCTCCCTCTCCGAAGGAAGGATTATTAACTGACCATTGGCATCCTTGTCCACCCAAACTAAACTGGACTGTAAGCCGTCTTAGTCAACTGTTTTATTTCATCGCCGAATATTTTTTAATCGAGAAGCGCGCGGGGAGGCTAATTGGGACTTAAGTGAAATCGGATGTCTTTAGACAAAAGGCGCAGATATCGCAGACTAGCTGTAAACCACAACACAACGTGGGGGGTAAGGTCAGATACCGCAGCCTAGCTGTAAACCACAACACAACGTGCCAACGGCCCTCTCGAGGGCGAACGAAGATTACCAGTGTTATGACCATTGAGCATCACGTCGCCGCTGTCGCTGGCTAGCTGTAAACCCCAAAACAGAAAAAAGGCGTAGATATCGCAGCCTAGCCATAAACCACAACGTGCCAGC